>BMAV01006644.1:27071-41869 GCA_019973955.1 Trichonephila inaurata madagascariensis | reverse complement strand
CCTCGAACAACACTCGGAGTTCCAAAGGAGGATTTCGAGCCCCGGAAGATTTAGAATGCATCATCCCTCTACACAGCGGGTCGTTCGTTTCACTAGTACTCGAACTCATGTCACGCCAACTACGAGTTCGTGACCATAACCACTAAGCTACAACCGCTACAACGCTCACACTGTTCGCAATTACGTTTATTGTTACGTAACATGAGGGTCGACGGCAGTGGCGTAAAGGAGAACATTTGGACCCCCTGAAAAGTCAGATTTTGGGCCCTAAGTTGGAATTTACAAAGGGTAAGGACTTGGCAGAAGTCAGCTTAGGGGCCTTTAGAATCCTGCCCTTCGCCCGCGATGCAGGGGTTGCGGAGGTGTACGTTACGCCACTGGTCGACGGGACCGCATTCAAATGGAAGTTATGCTTTAGCATTGGAATTACCTTTGTTTTGAAGACTGTCTGGACGATTCATTGAAATGCGCTAGAGCTCCAGCTAGGAAGTCATTAGCTGTCAAAAATTAATTATTTGCAATTCTCTCATATGATAAGTGCATACGCAATTTCATCCTTTTCGGATAATTTATACTTTCGTGTTAAGAGTCTGGGCCAATAATACTCGTATTTTGCAACTAGTACTGAATAATAATGTATTTCAGCTGGTGTTTTCCTTTTATTTTTCACCTAATGTATATTTTCAGTTCTTCGCAGCAGTATCATTTACAAACGCTTAAAGTAAATTAACAAAATGTGATTTAAGTAATTAGCTTCTCATCGCCTTAAAACATTTAATGCTTAAATAGAGATAAACTGCTTTGCATTCATACTAGGCGTTGGAAAAATAATAAGCTAAAAAAGGTACCTTTTTATTCAGTTTTCCTAGCAAACCATCCACTTGTTTTTCAGAAGACGACTCAATAATAATTTATCTTCATAATTGCACCGTTCTAAAAGACGTGTTGAAAATAATTTATGTGTGAGAGTGTATTTGTTACTCCCCCCCCCCACCATTAAACTCGTTACTTTTAATCTTTCAATTGCTTACATTCAAACTTTCATTTTTGGAAAACAGTCGAAACATTTTCTAATTTCTTTTCTGATATTTATGCATAATAAGTGATTTATTTATTTGCAATAAGTGCATTTGAAATAACGTTCCCGAAGGGGGTTTGTTGCGTTGCACTAAACAACGGTGTTGAAGCTTTTGAGCAAAAAAGAGAATTAAAAAAAGGTAGCTAACAGGCCAAGAAAATGAAATGAATAAATGAGATATTTTGTAAATGATTGTGCTGGGGAAGAAAAACGCACGTACTTCATCTAAGTGCCATCATTATTGCGTTTCTCTCACGGAAACGTGTTTTGTTCTTCGTAATAAGTGTCCGGGAAAAATATTTACACTCTACATTGCTTACGTGACACGTTCCTTTATGTTTTTTCCCTTTTTCATTGTTTCTCCCGATTTTATACAGGAAAAGGCATCACTTTTCCCCGAAGCAAACTTAACAGGGAATCAGTGAATTTTTCACATAGCTCAGAGCATTTTGTTCTTCAAAGTTTGGAACTTTTTTTTCTTGCCTCAATTGTTCATTTAGGAATCATTGAGAAACTCTTGCTAGATCTTATTGTAAATATTTTTTATGTCAGGGATATTTTCGAGTGACATGTAGTTGTTTCAGTAACTATGCTATCTTCCTGATGGCTTTTTTTATGCTTTTTAATACCTGACTTAAGGTATCCGAACACGTTTGGAGTACTTATTTTTTTTAAAGCATACTAAAACATTATTAACGCTTTCTTAGGAGTCAATACCAATAAATGCTAAAATTAAACTACAACAATATTTAAAAAAAATATATAAATTTTTTACAAAAATCCCAATTATAAGTGAAGTTTTAGCAATATTTTTGAAAAACTTCAAAGCAATTAGAGAAAAAAGTTATAAAATTACATCAGTTACTAAATTGGCTATTACTTAAGTTTTTTTTAACAAATTAGATGTGTTTATCTAGAGAATGTACTAAAATTTTCATGTTTTATTAAAATTTGAAAATTTTAGAACTGATCGAGTAAATATTTTAAGAAATGTGACATTTTTTTCGAGACCATTATTTAAATAACAGGCCAAAACTCAAAAAATATTCCTACAATAAGAAATATTTTAATATATTATCTAGAAAATAATTTCAATATCAGGTTTAAAAACGTGTATAGAAATATATTTGAAGCATTTAAGTTATCAGACTCGCCAAGATGGGTTTTAAGCAATTTAAATTCCCGCTTCTGGTAGATTGTGACGGGCTTACGCGTCTTTTCATTAACATGTCCTTTGGGTTCTTTGGGACCAGAGTTAATGGCAACTCTTTTCCAACCAAACCCAAGAAGTGAAGCGTGAAGGAAAGATGCAAATTAGGAAGCTTTTAAATATCAGAAGTTAGAGTAAGCGGTGTGGCAATTTGGGGGAATGTTATGATAGTTCGTGATTCAAGTGCGAAGAGTTTTTGAAAGGCTAAGTGACAGCCAACAGAAGTTATCCGCGTCAGATAGCCCTTAAGTCAAGGTGCATACCACTACACTCCAGTGAACCGCAACTTCAACTAGGATCAGATTGATCGCTACTTCATTCGACATTAAGGTAGGAGTGACTATTTAATATTCGGATCTGTGATAGCATTGTAATTGAGTTTAGGCGAGTTAGTTATTGATAGTGGTCCTGGGTTATGCTATTTCGGTATTATATATATTGTGTATTTAGCCACCGTAGATTCTCTCCCATATATTATTATTATCTAATCTGTTAAAGGCTTAAGTTTAAGATCTTAATAAGATTAAAAACCCACTTCCGGTTTTTCTAATTTTATAAAATGGATTGTAACTTGCCCTCAAAGGTTGCGTAGAAAGACAAAAAAATACAGTATGTTTTATAAAGCCAAAAGATAGCTCTACTTAATAAAATAAAAAAATATGTGCGTTGACCGTATTTGTTCACCTTAACTCTTCGGATACCTTAACTGAAACTATTTTCTTTTTACCCTCAAGTTGTTACAAATTTCCCAAGATTTTGTGAAAGTATCGTATAAAATTTCCAACTTCTAAGTGATTTTAATGGGAAAATCAAGCACCCCCTGTCTAGACAATATTTCAACAGTGTGTAACGGTAACTGTAATAAATAATTTTAAATGCATTACAGTTTACCAATAAACATATTTTGCTCGTATAGACAAATTATTCTAATGAATAGTTTGTCTAGCCTTGAGACTAATGGAAATCAGAAAGGCATCTGTGTCCACACGCACAAATAACATTTATACACAGCATTAGACTTAAACAAGTGGCGTAACATACACCCCCGTATTTCGAGAGGAGGGGGAGCCAGGATTCTAAAGGCCTTATCACACACGCATTTTTCGAGCAACCGTTTCACCCATTTTTTTGAAGAAACTGTGAGTGAAGGGTTGCCGTAAGTAAAACGACATGTTCTGATACCAGCTGTGTTCTTTCTCCACATTGAATAATTACTCGCCACTGTGCGCTCGCTAATTTTTCAAATACTTTTGCGAAATGGCAGTTTTTAGGATTCCATTCGTATGGAAATTTTTCAACTTCATCTATCAAAGCGCTCTTCATCATTTCGTTTCATTTTAATGCATACATTTCTGATTTTGCGCTTGACGAAGACGAGGCTGCCATCTTGTTTTCGCTTAGGAGACGAAGAACCTTTGTGACGGGTTCACGCGTCTTTTCTTTAACATGTCCTTTGGGTACTTTTCAGGCCAAGATTAATGGCAACTCTTTTCCAACCAAAACCCAAGAAGTGAAACGTGAAGCTAAAATGCAAATTAGATAGCTTTTAAATAACAGAAGTTTCAGTAAGTGGGATGGCAATTTGGGGAATGTTATGTGAGAGATTGATACAATCGTGAAAGGACGGCCAACAGAGGTTATTCCGAAGATAAAGCCATTAGGGCAAGGTGCATACCATTGCACTCGCGTAAAGACTTCACTTCCTAGTATCGGAGCTACGATTGGATTATGGTAGGATTGACTATTTAATATTAGGACTTGCGTTATTGTTGGAATTGAGATTAGGCGGGTTAGATATTGATAGTGGTCCGAGTTACTTCTTTCGGTATTACTTGTATTGTGTATTTGTTCATCGTAGATTCTCACATATATATTATTATCTAATCTGTTAAAAGCTTAAGTTCTAGTTTTTAATGAAGTCATATTAAGAGCATAGCAACTTCTCATTCATTAGTTGACCCTACACCTCTAACTCACGCAGATAATCTAAGAGAAGGGCACCCTAGGGGGGGGGCACTTTCACACCTTATTGGCTGAAAGCTGGAGCAATTTTAATTTCGAAAAACTTTTTAAGCTTTCTAGCCAGAAGTTGTTCGAAATCGTTGCTATTGCAACTGAGAGTAAAAATTGTTCGAAATGGTTGGTTGAAAGAAAAATTGCTCTAAATACATGTAAGTGTGATAAGTTCTTATGGGCCCAAAGCTTGACTAACGTCAAGCCCTTTGTAATATCTAGCTTGAGGCCCAAAAGCTGACTTTGCAGGGGCCCCCCAATATTCTCTGTTATGCCCCGGCCTAATCATTATTACTATCTACAAGGGAAGAATACTACTAAAACATCAATGATTCCCTATATTTTGATATTTTATTAAAGTCGCACTTTAAAGTAACAAGAGAGCTACGGGAGACGGATCTCGGCACCTATGTAGTTGAAATTGAATAAAAGATTACAAACTTTTTTTCAACAACTCTTGAATAACATAATCATACTCTGGTTAAGAATTTTTCTCTTTAAATTGAAGAAATATTTAATTTTAATTTATCTGAGAGTGACATTTTCCTCTGTACTGATTAAATTAAAATGAGGGCTGAATAATAAGCGATATGACGTACAGTTCTTAAGTTTCACAGAAACATATTTTCTTAGTCTGTATCGGGAAGAATAACTTGATAAGTTCTGAAAGCATTGTATTCTGTCATGATTTCATCAATGTAAATCGTCTTAACATCTATTAGTATGGATAATGCCAAAAATGTTTTTGAAAATATTTGAATTTTAGATAGTTGTATGGAATATTGATTTTATTCCGTCAGTGTAAAATGTACTCGAGAGTAATTAAGCACGGATAACTAAAAATGAACTTGCCAGACTTGAATAGTATTCATTTGTTCGAAATAAAAATCGAGCAAAAAAGAAACGCATGCCAAAAACTTCCACGGATTACAATACATATGTACGGAAAAAAGATGGCTAGGGCTGCTACACGACTCAAAAACGAGGAACATGGGTTCAAGATCTTTTTGTTACATGTTGAATTTATAAATGAAATCCATCAAGCTTTGGGCCCCTGGCGGCCGCCAGGTCCACCACTCGCTTAATCCGCTTTTGAGGGAAAGGAGAAAATTTCCAAGCTAAAAAGCTATACACCTGAAAAAGCCCGTACAACGCCGGGCCATGCAGCTAGTTATTACTACTTGGTGAGTTTTTAGTCAATGCTTAGCAACAGTTTTCAGCTTCATAAAGCAGTCATACAAGTGGAGAAATATATTAGGTTGTCAAGTATGAAATGGAGCAAAGTTCATTTTATTTACTTCAATTACACATAACCTCATTTAGACCGTATTTTGGCATAATTTGTTTTTCGTGTGAAAGGTACATCTTTTCCTCTTTTTAGCGCATATTTCAGTTTGAAAAAAAAATTAACGGATTATCTTAAAATCTTAGTTTTTATTGGAAAAAAAATCGAATTCAATTATGTGCAATTTTTGCTCCATTTCATACTTGACAACCTAATACAAAACTTTACTGTTTAATGTGTAAAATATTGATCTTCTCAATTTATCAACGTTTAACCCGTATCTCAGCTTTTCTGAGAATTTCTGACGTATTATGTGTCAATAAATTTATAGAAATGATTGATAGTATACTTCTGCAGAAAGTCACAGCTTTAACTGGGAATTGTTGGTAAAATCTTGTGGCAAAAATGATGAAAAACAAATACTTCTTCGATCGAAACTTGAATTTTGTAACGTATTAAGAAAAGAAGAAATTTAACTAAATTTAAAATATTTTTTTTATTTTATTTAAAATGAGACTTCTTTTTGGTACATTGCTCATGTGTTGCTTGTGATCATAGTGCTATTTTGTTTTTAAAATCCACAGACTAATTTTTGTTTTGAAAAAAAAATCTGTTTTATGCATAGTTCATAATAAATTTGCGATGTTGTTATTAGTATTTCTCAGAAGCAGTACTTTGCTTAAATTTTTATGGGGCACTGTAGGAAAAAGTATTTATTGTTGAAATTGTTTTCCCGTTTCTCGGCTGCAATATTGGCTTTCCTATGTTTTTCCTAACGCCACTCATATCCACACGTACACAAGTAAAATATTGCAGGATCCTTTCATCTGGCATTACGCCGACAATCGATGCCCACGAGAAAAACAAAAGCTGGATTTTCACTTGTGAGTCGAATCTCGAATGAAATTCGAGCTGTAAGAAGGAACCGCCTCTACTCTAACAGATTGGAGAGACCAGTCCGTTGGAAACACTTGACAAGAAACGTGGTGTTTCGCCTCCTCCATCGCCAAACAAATACTTTGGGGTATTGAAATACTTAATAGTTTGAATAACTTGTATCTAAATGTAAATATTGTAATTAATAGCCGTAGAAGTAATAAATCAAAATTTAATTTATGTTTCACACTGCACATCAATTTTCCACGCTGTTTGAATACTAATATAATTATTTTAATAAGCACAAAACTATCACAAATTCATTGTAGCTACTTTAAAATGAATTAATACATTTCCAATGAACATTGTGCCACTGAAGACCCTTCTTGTAGAAGAGATGACACACGTTAAATCTAGCGTGCCACTAAGTCCTCACGGTGGCGTTACGTAAGAAGAGGCTAGGATGCAAGCTCAGGTGTCGTCCTCGTCACTTGGACGATGTCCAAAATTACGAGGTCCGTCACCAATGCACCTTACTTGTTTTAAAGAGTATGCAATGATAAAAATCAAATCAATCGGGAAATTATATCATTCAGTTTGAACAACGTATAACTAAATTATGATATCGTACTGTCTTATATAAGCACAGCTCTGCTACTTTTTACCTTAAGTACTCCCCCTTTTTAAATAATCGATAAATATATATTAAAGCAGCGTTTCTCCAACTGTGGGGCGTGCCCTCCTTGGGGGCATGATAATCTTACAAGGGGGGGGGGGGACGAGCATATCAAAAAGTCAAAGATAAAATATTTGAAAAATTCCAAATTTACAGAAAGGAAACAACAAAATACATTCTGACATAACAAAAAAGTAAAATACACATTTACATTGATATAATATACTTATAAATGCATCTGCAATGCATAATGTATTAGATAATTCATTTATCGATACTAAGTTAAGAACAAGATTAATAATTACTAGTGACTCCCATGGTTTGTCATATACAAAATTATACACAGAATTTAATACTTATCTTAATAATTTATACGGTTTATAATTAAAATCAAATTGTACCTTTAGTATGTAGCTTTTAGTAAGTTATTTTTGAAATCAATACATTGTTATTTTATGGAGGGGGACGCGATGAAAGCTATGATTGAAAATTGGGGCGCAAGTATTGAAAGTTTAAGAAGCATTGTATTAAAGAGTAATTAAAACAAAATTATTATTTGATAGTTATTAGAGAGAGAGACTACATCTTATAATAACAATTTAGAAAACAAATTCATACACGCACTTAATAATAACTAACAAATGCATGCTAAAGATCCGTTGCTCTAAAGCATTGTATAATAATTAACAAATACATATTTAATAATATGTAACAAATGTATATTTAATAGCTACTAAAACCATCCCATTTAACAGTTAATTAATAAATGTATAATTGATTACAGTTGACTAATGCACATTTAATTGAAGGAAACAGACACGTATTTGTTACTAGCTTAGAGACAGTCTTTATTATATATAATAAGATATATCAGATTTCCAAGATCTAATTTTAAAATAGTTCTTTGATGGTCATATTGTCGTTAATATGCATTATCTCACAATGGACGACAAACACTTCGTGCGAAGGCGACTCGAAATTCATTAAAGGTACGGTTGCCATTCCCCTGCACGAAATGTTAATTTTTAATGAATTTCAGGACTATTCTATTCAGTCACTAAATTAATCATACAGCGTTGCCAAGTCAATATTAATTCACGAGCTCGAGTCTGTCAGGCGGCCGATCGTATTTAAGGCTCTGAAATTCTATTGGTTGAATCTTATTGAGCTCTAAGGTGGTAAAGAAGTTGTGAAAGGAGACTGCTGAAGATATAGAAATTGAATAGAAGAGAGGATTATTAACTCTTGTCAATCATGAAGTTATATGCAGTTTCATAAATAGGGGGTTTTTTTTGGAACAATTCGCATTTTTGAAAAGCATGAAATATTTTAAGAAATGCTTAAACATATAAGATAATTTAGTCCAGATTTATGATTTCACCTAGAGAAAAATAATGTTAGTTAAGTGGTAGCAATATCAATACATATCAACAATATCATAAATTTCAAATCAAACGTATTTAATAAGATGTACGTTAAATAACATAAATTAAAAACTTCTGACTGACTGTCTCTCTTTAGAATCGAAACATTCTAGAGTGAGAGAAGCAAAAAAGAAGATTCGGACTTATTTCTAACCAACTAGTGCAATGGAAATTACACAAAACTTTGAATTTCCTTCTTATAATTGATTGATTGATTATCTATATATTAATGGCGCTTTTTTTCAAAGCAATACAAGGAATATTGGCGACATATCTCGAAATTGAGAACCACGGCTAAGTGACAAGGACTATACTTGATCTGACGCAATAATCCTTAAATTTCCACACTACACCAAGCTCTTTTACTATTGAAAGAGATCAATAGCTTAGAAGGCAGCTTACAACCGAAGATTAAATGTGGATTCTTTTTTCAAAATTGATTAAGAAAAAAAATATGTAGAATTTGCTCCCTTCATAAAAATAAAAATAAAAATAAATTTTTAATTTAAAAATCGTCATAAGTAAATTAAATTTTTTTATTTAAACTCCAGTTTTCTCTCTAGTAAATAATAAACAAAAATACACAGTAAAATATTTATAAAAATTAAAAATAAAAATAAAACTATGCTTGAGACGGAAAAGTTTGTTTCGAAAAAGGTTTTATTTTTAGAATTTAAGAGTAATAGATATCATTGAAAAGATATACACCTTGATTTACTACACAAATATATATGCTGCAAATATAAAAGTATATACTACAAAGTTCTTCATATAAGAATAATTTTGTTCCGTCTTCCGCACTTTGTTATCAAATATTGGTTTCATTTGCATATCTGAAAATAGGGGTAGAAAACACCAAAATTTAAATATAATACGAATTTATGACTGATGAAATTTTCAAACAACTGTGGCTACCCCAGTCGAACTCTTTTCCGAAACTGAAGAACTATTGGGAATTGGATATATTTTTATTTTAGGATCAATAGAATAGAGAAGTGTAGTGTATTGATCTTGTGAGGAACGCTCATGTGTCAATAACATGTCCATTTTGTAAGGAATACAGTTGGTGGGTAAATAATAATCGCGTAGTATATTTTGTACGGATAAAATAAAAGGATGCAAAAGAATTTTCGACGGAACTGCGGAATATTAATATGTAACATTTTTATCAAAACATCACCCTTTGGCGTGAAAAAAAAAGTGAAATTAAAAAAAAAAAAAAACTTTAACCAAAAGATAGTTTACCTAAATTTCATATATTTTTCTTTTTATTCAATCAATTGATTCATCATAGTAATGAGAGCAACAAATTTAACTGAAAACATTACATAGAATAAAAAATTCACAAGAACTTAAAGTTTATTTTGCTTCTAAATTAATATCAGATGAGACCGGCTGCATCTGACATAAACTGTAACGATAACCAGGATTCACCAACTCCACATGACGTATTCCTCAAGTATCGCATAATCTTTCAATATAGAACAGTAAAATATATCTTATAAAATTCGTGCGTACAGAATTTAGATTGATTCCAACACCTTTAGTCCTGCATTGGTTTTACCCCATTGTCTCTATGTAGTTATATACCCATCAGAATACAGAGAGAGTTTCACCTCCTTTATTTCAACTTCCACTTCTAGCATCATTCAAGTGTAACTCTATTTTTCTTCGAGGCTAAGTTACTTCAGAGTCTGTCCCCATGTATATATATATTGTTACTTATCTGTTTCCTTAGTCAGGGAGGTCTCTAATACTTTATTGAAACCCAATTGCACAATGGAAATACTGGTATAGATTTCTCTGTCACGACCATAATCTCCGAAGAGGGAAAGTGTTATACGGATAAAAGGAGAACTTCATGGTGAAATGCAGACGTTGATTCAAATGGAACGTTCTGGAGCATTCTAATTCGTCTTGGTGTATTACCGGAAAATTCGCAGCAACAGCCTTCTTTCGATGCTCCAAGCCTTAGGCATTGTACTGCAAAGTGCTTATGCTCTGCTGCTATTGGAATTAATGGTCTGTCGCAGACACTGGGATAATGGCTTGCATCTTCAAAGAATATTTACATTTAGCGCGAAGGAATTCTATCTAAGCTGTATTTGA
This sequence comes from Trichonephila inaurata madagascariensis, assembly GCA_019973955.1. Lineage (NCBI taxonomy): Eukaryota > Metazoa > Arthropoda > Arachnida > Araneae > Nephilidae > Trichonephila > Trichonephila inaurata. The sequence continues at coordinate 31,198 of BMAV01006644.1, read as the reverse complement.
GTTAATGCTTTCATTAGTTATCAAATGTGTTTAATTATAAAATTAAATTCCATGGTTACCTCCTTCAATTTTGAAACTCTTTTCACCTTCGCCTTCAGCTACCTCAATTCTTTGATAGCAATTCAATCGCGTTTATTTTTCAATAAATTTCTTGATTCCTAAGATCAAGAGGTACTTGTTAAGTCTGAATCTTTTTGTGTGTAACTAAATGTATTCTCCGAATTCAGGTTATATATTGATGATTATACTAATCTCCTTAGTAAAACAAGCAATATAATTTTATTTTTGTAGTCAATTTCTACTTTTCATCTGTTGCAAATAAAACTAACTTCGTCAGAAATAATGCAGAATAAATTTAAAATTAAAAGATAAAATTTAACTAATGAATTAATATTTGAAAAAACTGCTTTACATCGTCATCCACTACAAGTTTAAAAAAAAATGTTTTGAACTTCAGTGGAAGAATAACAAGTATTTCATTAACTGTTGAATATTTAAGCAAGATATATATCAATATATGTAGAGAGAGAGAGAAAAAAATATAATAGTGGAAATTGAATAATTAACCCTTTATACCCACCTAAATTCATTGATTGCATCTAGTGAAATGTAATAATACAGATTATGACTTAATTTCTAGAATTTGGTTTTCATTACTTACATGTATTATGTCTCTTTCTCAATATTATCAAAAATATACAGAGGCATTTTTAGCTAAATAAGTAATATAAATAATTTTTTAAAGTAATTCCTACTTATATCAACAAAGAACAATTTTATTTTAGATACTTTATCCAATAATTGCAATTAATATAAATAAGTATATACATATGACAGAATCACACTATTAAGTTGCAATTAATTTTTAATTATTATCATTAAAGTATCGTATTGCCACCCAAAACAATCGTGTATAGAAAATTTAAGCTCAAATAAGAGCTGTAAAATATCAGAAAAAAACCTAGTTAAGTTTTGACACAAATCGACAAAATGGTCACTATGTCGCTAAAAATGATGCCAACGTGGCTGTATCTGTAATTCTTTGAATAATTAGTTTTAAACAGTTAAGAGCTTCATTAATTATAATTAAATTACCGTATTGTCATCCAAAATAATCATCCATATAAAATTTCAGCTCAACTGAGTGCTTTAAAATGTATTTTATTAACGATTGAAACCATTTGAGTACAAACAACAAAATCAGCTCCAGTAATTTTATTTCTAAATTTTAAGGTCGCAATTTTAACTTTTAATTTTAACTTTAATTCTGAACTTTAATTTTCTTAATTTTGTTATTCACCCAATAATCATGGAAATCTCTATCTGTAAAGCTCAACAATATCCTTCAGATAGGGGATTAAGAACTCAGCAGAGATCAAGTACCCGATGACCATTCTACAACAGATTTGAATGAGATATATATAGTAGGGCAATGTTTCTCAAACTGTGGGGTGCGACTATATTGAAAAATCGAAAACAAAAGATAATATATAAAAAATTATTAATTTATTGAAAGGAAGCAGAACAAAATACATTCTGACATTATAAAAAATAAAATACATATGTGCACTGATGTAATACACTTTTAAATGTAGCAGTACTGCACAATGTATTTCATAATTAATTTAGCAGTACTAAGCTAAGAACAATTTTAATAATTACCAGTGAACCTATGGGCATGTCATAAAATTATATACAAAGTTTGGTTAAAGTGTAGTATAGGGGGGCCACTTGGCGCAGTCCTTTTTTTTTTTTGGAGACTAAAAGTGGTCGCCAAGGCACTTTATTCGGCGATGGGTATTTTTGGCGACCGGATTCGATAGCCAAGTTACATAATTTAACGGTAGATGTTCCAAGAAATTAAAAATTGTCATTTTGAAATAAAAATGAAGAGATATTAATGTGCAATAAAAAGAAATATTTATAAAGATATCATTAATGCATAAAATTAAAAATTATATTTTTTTAAGCAAAAATAAATCGTAAATTAGAATATTTCAGAAGTAGGCTTACCTGCGTTCAGGAGAGTTCTTCCAAAGGAAGGTATATTTCTTTCACTGCCTCTAAAAAGGCAATGAATAGGTCATTCGGATTGCTGGGTCGTTTCATATTTCTCCACATGTACTCCACAAGATAAGAATCGAATTGATCCTTACACCTGCGGGTTCCATGTAGAGATTTTTTAATGACGCTCCACGAACTCTCGATCTAGTTCGTGAGAGAGCCCGTTTCTGGATCTTTGAAATACATTCTGTGATTGACTGAAAGATGAAGGAAACCTTCATCTTCCAGGCAATCGTAAGCTTTCCAGAAATCCGATATGATGGTTGTACTCTCCTTTATGTTGCTCTGGATCGACTGGAGAAGAATATCCTTCGACCTATCCTGAACCACATGGAAAAAGCACTTATTCGTTGACCTTTCAATGCCTCCAAACACCCAGGTTCCTTTCACTCGTTTGCCTCTGTTGTACTTCCTTTTACCGAACATGCTCTCGTCTATTTCTACAATCACATCCGGACCTCCAAGCATCGAGCTTTCGTACACACACATTTCCATGCATACTTCTCTACAAAAACTCATCCAATCCGTGACTGTTTTCTTTGCAACATTTAATTCAAAAGCAATGAAGTCACAGTTGGCCTTTCGCACCCACATATTCGTCAATTTAAGAATTTCAATCATACTCAACTTACTCTCCTCTAACCAGCTATTCTTACTAACAGATCTCTTCGTTCGATGTCCATTCGCTCCTCTCTTCCGGCATTCCCAAATATATCCGTCATTCTAATTCCTCTTCATCAGACGCATTGCTTTCTTGCAAATCGAACATTCAGCACTGGCAGCAATCAAACCTTTTTTCATACACCACTCTATCACATCCAATTTTCCCTTTTGTTCCAATTCATAAAAAAAACGCAAATCATATCTTTCAGACATACTTTTCAGGATAAGTCGAAGGAAAAAACAAAACAAAAAAAACAACAACAGGAAAATGGAACAATTAAAAAAATTTCTAGCAGTTTTAGATCCTACGAGGACGAAAATCACTTTGAAAATGACAAAATAAATTAAAGTTCGAATAATTAATTTGAACATCGTCTGCTCGAGCTCAAATTATCCGCTATTTTATTAATTAACCAATAGCAATTTTTTAAAAAGAACACGTGACCTTATCTGCATAAGACCACAAATCACAAAAATTAAGAGTTATCAAATTAAACAGTTTGCCAGAATGAATTTGTTATCTCTCCGTGGCATTTTGATAAAAATCGCCAAATCCGAAGCAAAAATCGCCAAATCCGAAGAAAAATCGCCAAATCCGAAGTGCCGCCCCGGCCATACTACACTTGAACCAAAAACGCTAATCATACCTTTCAGACATGCTCTTCAGGATAAGTCGAAGGAAAAAACAAAAAAGCAGGAAAATGGAATAATAAAAATGAGTTTACAAAATCTGATATCCTGTACGGACGAAAATAAATCTCAAAATGAAAAATAAATTAAAGATGGAATAGTTAATTTTTTGAAAATCGTCTGCTCGTGTTGAAATTATCCGCAATGGACTAAATTCATGATGGTCACATGATAACGGTAATCCCGTGTTTCCCATTGATTAAAAATTGACATACTAGTTGTTCAACTTGTAAAGTTGACATGTAAAGATAACATTTTAAATTTGATAATTGGGTAAAGAGTTCACGTGTTAAAATTCTTCAAACAATTTTCAAAATAAAAAAAAATACATTATACGAATACTTTTAAATTAATTGCATTTTATTCAACTATGTGCATTATTATATCGTTGACAAATATGCACTTTCTAAAAGAAAGTTCCTGCAAAAAGCAAAAGTTGGCAACAGTGAAGCACATGAACTAATTGGCTGGAAACGCGCGATTATATTTATGATATAATTATGACGTCGCATTAACTTATAAACTGATTGGCCGAAAACACGTGACTCAGTTATCATGTGATTAATGACGTCACATAAATTTAGCCCATTATTAATTTTATTAATTGAAAAAGAACACGTGACCTTATCTGCGCAAGACCACAAATCAAAAATCAAGAGTTACCAAATTAAACAGTGTGCCAGAATGAATTCGACATGACAATTAGATAA
>BMAV01006644.1:10826-21533 GCA_019973955.1 Trichonephila inaurata madagascariensis | reverse complement strand
CCCCCCCCCCCCCTACAATAACAATGTACTGAATGCAGTAATAATGTATAATACTTTGACGCTAAAGCTACAATACGACCTTACTTATAAACCGTACAAATTATCAAGTATTAAATTTGTTATACAATTTTGTATATGATAAGCCCATGGAAAAATATTAAACATGTTCTTAACTTAATATTGATATTTAGTATCAAATATATTCTGCCGTACTGATACATTTTTAAGTATAGTATATCAGAGTCAGTGTGTATTTTTTTTATTATGTCAGATTTTATTTTGTTTTGCTTTCATTTTAGTAAATTGATAATTTTTTAAATCTTTTATATTCAACTTTTCCATATACTCGCGCTCCCCTCGTAGGGTTATCACGCCCCCCAAGGGTGGTGCGCCCCACAGTTTGAGAAACACTGGTTAGGCAATATTTTTAAAACACTGAATTTAAAATATTCAGAGCATTGCTCTTGAAATACAAGATTTATAAAGTATTATTTTTGGAGGGGAAGATTAATTTGCTTCATTTTAGAAGATTTTATATTAATCCTTACTAATATTATAAACGCGAAAGTTTGTTTGCATGTTTGGTAGTCTTTCACGCAAAAACAACTGAATGGATTTTAATGAAACATTACAATAATATAATTTATACATCAGAATAACACATAGGCTCTAATTTATAAAGATATTGTGTATAAAATATAACGATATTTGTCAAGTAAGTAGGAAAAATTTCTGCCATCTGCTAGCAATTCTGGCGTGCGCTGCAAAAAAGTCTGCGACAGCATATATCTATCAGTAGCATATATATTTGTGAAGAAACCCTTTTTGTTTTGTCTACGCAAGGCACTCGCTTCTAATTTATTCCTGTGATCAGCGTAATCCCTATTTTTTTAATTTCAGAATAAAACTAAGTTTTGTGTGAAGGGAGAGGTTTGTTTAAATTTCTCTTTATTTGAATAGATACTATTGATTTTTTTCATGTGTAAACGCTATAATTTTAAGGTAGATTTTGTTTATATTTTTTAGGTAGATATTGTATTTTTTAAGTATAAAAATAATAATAACTACTGTACTGTATTTTTTTGAGTGAGTGAGTGAATGAATATTAACATCGCACTATTCAGCTACACGAGGGCTTTTGCAGACGTAATTTTGAACCATGGTCAAGTGACGTGGACGACACCTGAGCTGACACCCCCTTCTGCTAACTACCACACCATATTAGCAGGAGTATTTTTCCACTCTTCCAAGATGTATGGCAGCACGGGTTCTATGGTTAGTATTTTAGCGGGGAAGGCGAATAGTTTTGTAGCAGAAATTGCTTTTCAGCTGACGGCTTTTTCAGTGGATTGTAAAGATTATCATTTTTGTCCCGAAAAAATAGTTAATGTCAAAATTTAAGTGTCTTATGTTTTTTGTATATTAATGAAGACCTTATAAAATGTTTTGACTATTTATTTTAAGTGAACGGTGTATATAATTAATTTTACAGTGGAATATATTCAATTATATAATTATTTCCAAAGTTGAGTATTTTGTTTATGTATATCCCTTAATTTTCATTGTAGTGATAAAAAAAAAGAAATTTGCACGAAAAGAAACTGCAGTAAATGATAATGCAGTGGATAAAGGATTAACGTGCATCGTGCCCCTACACGGTGGGTCTTTAGTGGTACTAGGCTCAAACTCGTAACGAGAGAATCCAGTGTATTTTTTCGAAGTGTAGAAAAAGTACCTACGAAGAATTATGCCTCGAAAGCTTTAGTCTAATCTTTCCCAAAGCTCTCATAAAGCTCGAGCTATGAAAGTAGCTAGACATTTTCCAACTTGACTCTATCGCCAACATTTCGATATGTTTTTCATTGAATCGCCATTAAAATTTAAGAAACGACGTTGCTTGCGAATATTATAATTTTAACGTAAAATAAATACAACAGAAAGTAATATTAATGTATTACACTTTCAGATATGAATTACTTACACTATTTTAAGCGTTCATTATACACAAAATTTGTAACAATGTGTTACTTTTGCTGAGCAGAGATCAGCTTAGGAAGGTATTTTCAAAAATCGACCCTCAAGAGAGTTACGGGAAGTTACAAAAAAAAAAAATTCTTTTTATCAGCTATTAGATCTACAGATTTAAAATCTAACAAACCGGTTTTTCTTTATTCTGCTGAGATATGCTAAAAGCTTTTTGTGTTTTTTTTGTTTTTGTTGAATTTGCAATTCCCGTAAAATTAACTCATTAAAAACTTCTTTATCCTTCAATCTGTATTGTTTAATTTTTCAGTTCACCCGTGCGAAGAACAGGTGTACCAGTTAGTCTTTTATATTTATTTGAGAGAGAGGGAAGCACTATATATATAAAGGCGTATTGACTATTACTAAAAAGTAATGGAGATAGAAACTTAAACTTTAAACTTTGTTATTCTTAAGATTTCTCAACATAGTCACACCCAGAATTATACATTTCTTCTAGCTTATTTTTTTTTCTTGATTTTTTTAAGGTCGTTGTTGAACTTAGCACATTGCGTTGCAAAACCATAATTCAACCCCTTCAGTGGTATTATTTGTTGTACCATATCTCTGACCTCGCAATGGCTTAAGAGCTCTAGGAAAAATTCCTTGGAGTTAAGATTAGGAAAAGAGGGATGTGGCAAAATTTCAAAGCCGCATCGCTTTGAATCCTCAGTCGCATCGCGAAAAAAGTGACCCAGTACACTGTCGGTACAAAAAAAAAAAAAAAAGTCTCCTTTGATGATCCTACCGTGCAGTTTCTTCATTACAGCACTACGGGCACTGGCCATGGTTTGACAATTCTCAAGGAAGTCTGTTAAAATGACTCAATAGCAGTTTCATTAAATAGACAGCATAATCATCCCATGCCCGTCTGCGGTATTTCTGCCATCATTTGGCGAGCAACCCAGTACAGCGAAGAAAAGATGTAAGAACAAGAATAAAAACTTTCATTTGCTTCAATAGAGAAGTTAGCCCAAAATTTTAAACTTCAGGGCAGTTTTTGAAATGGTCTCTATCCATTTCACCATGATGGTACAAAGGGCAACGAGCTGAATCCACGATTCCTATTCGTTGTAAATGCTTTTGTATGTAATCATGCCGAGTTGCCATCTTAAAGCAAGCGATTCCAACAGCCCTAGGCCAGGAAGTGGGGATTTTACTATTTTTTTCAATCAAGACTTACCACTTCTTTGTCACACAGCTGCATCTACACAAAGAAATTCTGGTATATTTTATTTTATTTTGGATTATTCTTTTAATATTACTTAATGATATAGGACAGTGGTTCTTAAGCTTTCAATCGTCAGAACTCCCCTTAGAGTGGCATCGCGGACCTACAAGATTTTGAGTATCACTTCCCGACAACATTCTTGATCAAAACACATGTTCTAGTAGAGTTTTTTTTTTATTGGAGACTATTTAGTAATCTATATAGTCTACTATAGAAAATCTTTCAATTTTTCAAAGTGGCCTTTCAGAATTTGTAAAAGAGGAAAATCTCAACATTACAGACACACTAGATACTCCACAGCCCCCTAGAAAGGCGCTGCGGACACCAATTTAAGTATCACTGTTATAGAAGAATCAGGTTGGGTCATAAGAGACTCGACTTTAGCAAGTCTATCCCCACCTGCTCATTTCCATAAATATCTCTGTGATTCGGAATCCACTAAAGAGTAGCTCAGTCTCTGGTTATAACTAGATCGTGTAGCTTTATTCTGCCAGAATGAACATTGGCATTTGGGTTATAATTGCTCTGGTTCATTCTTGCAGAACACCAACCGTGGAGGCTTCTACTCTTGGGCCTTCTTCTCGTTGTCCTTCCATTTCTAGTTTATATCTTTTTCTTCTGAATTGCATTGATAATGCAAACGGTTCATCTGTAGTTACCAAGTAACCAAAAACTCATTTTTATCTTTTTTCAAAAGATTTAACATCCTTCTTGACAGATCGTGCTGTGTTAGCTTTTGGAACGGAATCGGAAACTTTGGACACTAGAGTAGTGACACCTTTGACACGTGCACTTCGAGAATAATATCTTCCACACACTGTCATAACTTAGATCAATGTTGTTTATTATCAACTGGATGGTTGTGTGTGCTCTTCTATCTAATAGGATAAAGTCTTCGGCTTTCTTTAATGCGATGTGACGCTTGCGAAAATTGATGGGCAACTTGAGAGGTAAGAAATTTATTTATTTCGTCCACAGCTATTAATTTCAATATGAACAGTTAGTTAAAAGTTATTCCAATAATTGACTATCTCCATTCTACAGAATATTTATATTATTGAAAGAGGAGATAAACACAACCAATCTTTCCAATGTTTCAAAGCAAACTCCACTTTCAGTCGAGGTTTCTGGATCGCATGTGGGATCCAGCCGGTAGGTTTCGCACGGCCATCGGTTATCAGCATGATGTCCGATGAAAAGAATGCGTGAAAATGGTGTAAGCCTATTTACATAAAGAAATCGATTTCGCAGCTAAATAGAGCGAAATGCTTTGGTGAGTGGTGAACTTTTAATTTTTGGATCGTCAAGACACATGGACAGTTTGAAAATTCCTCTTTTACCTCATCACGATATGATATGACGGTCAACCATTTCAGCAAACAGCTTTAATTTCATCATGAATTTTCTATTCCCTGTCACCTTTCAAATAAAAAACTTATCGCACTGCGAGCTTCTATTTTCTCCGTTCTGAAGATTACTTCAGTCCACATCTGTAATTCGTAGACATAATAACAATTGTAGCTGTGGTTTACAGCGAGAGCATATGTGTGAGGATTAATTAATATGAAAAATAAATTTTATCCAGATATTTCTTGAGGTTGATTCTTAATAATAATTAAAACTTTACTATACTTTACGTGTATATATATACAAAGAAAAAGTGTGTTATATCTAATATAGAACTAGTTCTGTAAATAGTCATCCATTATTGATAGTAACTTGAAGTTACACGAGGAACATAATTTGTTTTAAAGAAATATGATGTTGGAGTAGATTTAACATAAAACAGAAGTAAATAAAACTGGTTTTAAAAATTAATTTTGTGAATAATCAGATAAATTAAAAGAATTATAACAAATGATTCTCGAAAAATTTTATAATAAATTCTTCTCTGCACCGTGTATAATAAAAGTCATGTTAGTCAAAAGTATAATAAATTTTCGCTGATTGAGATAAGAAACTATTGTGAAAATTTTTGTTAAAAAAATATATATATATATAAAAAATTCGCATAAAAACTTTTATGATAATTGAATTGTATTTATAATTGATGGATCGAAGTGTTATTGAGTGCAAACTAAAATAGAAATAAAAATACTTTGAAGCAGTGGTAAATTTTTAAATTATTTTGAACATATTAAATATTATCAAAATTGCTTTATGGCATGATTTTTTTCCCGAAAAGAAATCAATATACACTCTATAAATAAATTTTTAATTGAAGATATTACTCATTTAGCAAGTTTGGGGTTCAAATTATAGCATTTAACTCGTCATTGACATTTATTTCCAAAGCCATTTGAAGAAGAGAAGTAAACTCAACGTAGAATTAAAAACAAGGTATTTCTGAACGAAAAATTTGCCAAAAATTAAGAAAAATGGTGAATTAAGATACTTCCCTCGCCTCCTTTAAGTCATAAAAACTATTACATTTATATGATTTTTTTTTCCTAACCACATTTGAAAAAAATTTAAATAAAAGTAGAAATAACCATAATACTTAACATTACTCGGAACTTAATGGGCCATTTATTTTGCTTAATTCCGATATTAATTACTATCGTAATTAATTACTACCTCATTTGTATAAATTACCAGAAGTTTAACACCTCTAGCTACTCATTTACGATCTAAAGTGTTAACATTTACGAACAAAACTTTTCCCAACAATTGATTTCTAAAATTATTACACTTTTTCCAACGTTTTTGATATCTATTCTGCTGAAAGCAAGAACAACTTTTAACTTATTGAATATGTTGTTACTCATTTTAAAGAGCCATTAAAATATATTTCGCTAAGTATTGAGAAAATTGGTAACTATTGATTGCAACAAAATACATATGTGAAGATTTCACTTGACTTAAGACATTTTACTGGCAGAATAATTTAATTGGTTGCCGTCGTTGAAAAAGGCGAGACTTCAGGGTATTTTATTTTCACAATTTGTTTTACACCAATAAAGAGACCACGAAACACAGCAAGAAAAAAAAAAAAAATACACGCGAACATCTAGGACAGCGCTGGGCATTAAGTCGATCACAATCGACCGGGGGACCGCGAAGACATTTTGGGGTAACCGCCTTTACTATCAAGGGAAAGGCACGGCTAAGAAAATTCACTTGGGGACGAGACTTTGTGTAATAGTAATACTCCTTTAGGGTGTTCAACCCTCAGTGTAAAAGTACCGAGTGGGCAATCAATTTGGAGAAAATGGCCTTCGAAATTCATACTTAGCTTTTACATAATTAACTTTAACTTACCTCTAGTGGCGCAGTGGCATAGGTCATAGCGTATCTGTGTTTCGCGTGGTTGGTTAGGGCTCGAGTCGCGCGATCGACTTGATGGGGTTCCCCCTCCCCCCAATTCATTTAATAATTTTTAAAATTAAATAAATCTATTTTAAAAAAGGCTTATTAAATATTAAATGATATTTTAAATAGTTCATTTGTATTTTAAAAAGTAAAATAATTATTGCAATTACATAAATATATGTATTATGTTTTATATATATATATATTATTGTAATATTAATTAGTTATTATAATATTAATTAATTGTTGTAATATTAATAATAAATAATTATATTTAACATTATTATTTATTATTAATATTATGACAATTAGAATATATATATATTAAATATTAAATTATATGTATATCATTATTATGTGTTTTAAAAAGTAAAATAGTTACAAATAGTTTTATAACATATAAAATATATTTTGTTATTATAAAACTATAACAATAAAAAATATTTTATTACATATTAATTATGTATAATTATTATAGTAAAATTATATATATATGTATATTATATATCTTATGCGTCTTATATATTATTAGTTTAAAAATTGTATTTTTAAAAAACATTTAAAAATTCTTTTGTATAAACGAATTTATTTAATTGTAAAATAATTAAATTAATTGGGGAAAAAACTTTAAGTCGCGCGATCTCTGACAGACTACGTGAACGCAAGTACGCTATCACCAATGCCACTGCGTCACTGGTGGTAATTAAAACTCAATTGCATAAAAGCTAAGCGGGAATTTCAAAGGCTATTTTCTCTAAACTGCTCTGCCCATTCGTCACAATTACATTGAGAGTTGAGCACCCTGAAGGAGTACTATTATTACATGTAATTTTGTCCCCGAATGAATTCCCTCAGTCATGGCCTCCCCTTGTAAGACTTAAGACGCGAATACTAAGAGATACATATTTATGAAACATTAACGTCAGCTAGAATGAACAATAGATTTTTCACAATTGATGTGAGTCTGATTACTTAAGCAAATTATTCGATGAATGTGTAGACGACACCTGTACCTTCATTGGAAGTGCACGAGGACGCTTAACACGTTCACCGCCACTGTAGGAGAAGAAAAGAAGCAATCACTGAAAAGCAATGAAAGCCACATAAATGAATTTTTCCCCACACGCCGTCTAAAGGGGAGAATAAATGTTGATGATCAGCTCTTTCCGCGATAGCACGAGATATGGCTGTTGAGAAATCATCCCACACCCCACGCTTCCCCGGGTTCGGGTCTTTGTGCTGATCTCATGTCCCGATTTGGTATGAAACAAATTAAGTATATACGTCGGTTTCAAATTAATCGATTCACGTACATTCCCTGCTCGCTTCATTGAATACTTCCACCTCTTGTAGACACTCATAATTTTCCTAAGTATTCAACTTAACAATTTTGTGTTGTATGTGTTTTTGTAGTAAAAATAGTAATCTGCCATAATTTAAAAGAGGGGTTCAATTTGAAAGAAAAGTGTTATGAAAAAAAGACATAAAATTTTAACACAGAATAGCCACACTTGCACCGCTGGGTGGACCACAACAGCTTAAAAATATAAGAAGTAGCTCGTACCCCTGGAAAATTACATGCAGCTCTGATCTAGGACCAAACATAAAACCTTTTTTTTTTTACTTCTAAGGGTTCAGCTTTCATAGTTTCCTCAACCCAAAGCTTATGGAATCATTTGATTTCCGTTAATAACCTGTAATTGGTCAGAATACGAGGATGATGCAGAATTACACATCACTTTGTTTTGAAAAAAAGTGAACTTTGCAGTTTTTCAGGAGATAACGCTGTGGTTAGCAATATAATTCCTGTTTGGTGGGTTAGTTAAAAAGTATCGCGTGAAGTCTTCGAAAAGGCTCAATACTACTATAAAACAAAATCCCTTGTGAGAAAATTCAAGTGGTAAATTATTACATAATGTCTCAAAACATACATTTAATTTCTAAGTTAATCTAAATAACTATTAGCATATTATATTCCTAATATAAAGCAATGACACTCAAATCGAATTGCAATGGATGTAACTTCTTCTCAAGTTATTAACTAATACGAAAAATCGAAATAGTTTAATAGAGACTTTGTACATTATTAAAAGGCAATAAGACTCAAAGATAATAAGTAAATACGTACTACCTAATGTTAAATTCATTGATAGCAAGTAGAATAAACAATCTATTGACATCTTTACATGCATTTCCTAGGAAAATATCTATTTAACACGGCATCTTTATTTTCATTTGGTATGTTATGATATTTGACATTATTCTGGAGTACTGAAATAAGCTTTAATCGAACAAGTAAACAATGCCAAATCATTCTATTTTAGATTAATAAATTTCCTCATCGAAATGTGTCGTTTCTTGAAAATTATTTGAGAATGTTTGAAGCTTAAGGATTAAATAAATTATAGTTTGATTTGTTTTGCATTTTGTTTCTTGAAATACATTGAAGACATTGAAATATCCTCCAAGGAATATTCATTATAACAACAATGGGTAATTGAATTTCAGTCAAATAATATTTGTATAGATTTTGCTTAGAAAAGTTATCTTATGTATTTTGAATATCAAACTTGAATTAATTCCGGTAATTAATAAGATTGGATTGATAATTTCACGCAGAAAATGGTTTTACACTTTAAATAATGTTAAAATAAATATATATTGATATTTTACCCTGAACTTTTATTTACAAAATTCCAAACTAATTACATAATATATTAATCCTGAAAACAAATACAGCATTTTTAAAATTGTAAACTTTTATATCTCCTCTCAAATTAATTAAAGAAAATTACATTCACAAAAGAAAATTCCAAAATTTTACATGCTTCGAACAGACAGTATGAGTAAACAATTACTTTTAGATAGACAAACAATAGAATTAAAAATACTTTGTTTACACATTGAAAAGCAGCGTATTCTTTAAAGCCTAATTTTTTTAACACTGGTTATTTCGAATATCTATTTTCAGATCTTTCTGTTTCTTTTAAAGACCCTTTAAGAATGCATAAAAGATTAATTTCCTTATATTATTTATTATTTTTTCATATTTTATGCGGCGTTTGCTTAAGATTTAATATAGTTTTGCTTACAAGCACATTAATGATATTACTTAAGTAATTAAGTAATATATATTAGTACTTTCCAAGCGGGGATGAATTGTTTTAATGAATGAGATCTAATTATTTTTATTACGATAAAATGAGCATATTTGAGAATATTTCTTTCATGAAATTAACAAAGGCTTGCCACAAATTAAAAATAAACGCAAATAGGTCGTAAATGTAACCTTCATAAAGCATTTAAAATGTTACTTTACAGCTAAAACACAGGATATTAAAATCACAATAGCACAATACTAAAAAGGTCTTAGAACAATTCCGGATGGAAAAGGTAATTAAAATGGGGAAAAATACACTTACTGCTCAACATTTCATAGGAAAACCTATCCCAGTCGTAATTTCTCAGTTTGAAAATTAATGAAATCTGTTATGCACAAAAATACAAAAAAAAAAAAAAAAAAAAAAAATGTTGCTGTTTAAAATGCTATAATATTCTCATACTTCCCATTAGGATATGAAAAAAAAAAAGAAAAGAAATACTGGTTACTTACTGTTTTTTTTATAACTCTGATTTTACTATATTATGAATTATTTAAGTTATTATTATCCAACTTTGATTATACATCTGATTAATTATATATTTTCGCCTTTATATCAAATCACTTATACTTAATACTTTATTTATATCAGAGGTGTACAGAGGGGTTTGAAGGTTCAAATTCTTCCCATAAACCAGCAGATTTTTCATTTTTAGCCCATTGAATGAGTCTCATAGCTTCCGTCTACTTTTTTTTAAATATGCAATCTCTCATAAAAATAGCCTATGTACATCACACATGTATATACAGTGGAATTCACTTCCTACCAGACAAACTTGATGGATGTGCAGAGGATACATAGACGACTTCGAATCCCATAGGAATGCAGGGTCGTAAAAGCAGAGAAAAGGAACAGAAACATCAAAAAATTAATAAACCAGAAAACATTTTATTGAAAGGTTGTACTGATTGATTGATTGATTATTAATGTAGCTCTGCTTAGCTACACGAGGGCTTTTGGCGACGGACCACGTAGTTTTGA
>BMAV01006643.1:0-10502 GCA_019973955.1 Trichonephila inaurata madagascariensis | reverse complement strand
TTGTTTTGTTGTATTTAACAATCATTAAAAAGGTCCCCACTTTCTATGGATTTTAAATTTTTTTTGCGGCCCATCTAAAGTTAAACCTTTTTTTTCCGGCCCAGGTTAGTTTTTTTAGTTACCTAGTAAGTTCTTTTTTGAGTTCGACCCCCCTGGGTTATGGGGTAGACGATCTTATGCATGATTCGGGGGAACCCTTTCCCAAAAATTTTTGTGGAATCTATGACTTCATTTGAATATCGACCCCCTTGATTTTGGGAATTTTATTTTCCTTTCATTTTGATTTTTTTAAAAAAAAAAACATTCAATGCTATTTTTATGCCCATTTTTTTATATTTTTTTTCTCGGGTTTTTTGCACAATTTTGGGGGGTTTTTTCAAAGTTATTCCAAAACAAACTATTTTTTGGTTTTTTCTGTGAACCAGTTATCGTGTTAGCAAAACAAAGCAGTGGAAGAAAGTATTTACTTTCGTTTTAAGAAAAGTTAAATTAAACTTTAGCAAACCCCCCTTTTTAAATTATTTGGAAAAATATGTTACTTATTTTTGATCAAGTCTGATTGCTTAAAAATTTTATATTAAATTCCCCAAAATTTATTTATATATTTAAATGAAATCAGTCGGCTGGAAACACTTTTAATTATCTAAGGTTATTGTGTTTAAAAAATATTTTTTTAAATATAAAAAAAAGTATTCACACAGTTAATTACTTTTTAGAAAAAAACTCTTTCATGATATTAATCTTTTTAACCATATGATTTTAAAAAGAAAAGCTTCGTATTTTCCTTAAAAAAATGTTAAATGTGGAACACATTCTTATACAAAAAAATTTTTTTATGCTCAATTCATGTCGTTGAAACAGATGCATTTATATATCATAGTCTATCTCCTTATAATTGAAAATGTTAAAAGATATGCATTTTTAAAGTACAACACAAAAACCTAATAAAACATTTAAATTTTAAAAAAATACTTTTGGAAATAAAAAAACATACATTCCATAGGAAAAAACCCGATTTATGCAGAAATAAGTAATATAATAAAATATTCATCTTCGTCTTTACATACCCATATAGTCAAACTAATGTTTTATTTTTTTGGTCAAAAAACTTTTTAAAATTTAAGCAAAAAAAAGTTAGTACGATAAGGATAGTGGAAAAAAAAAAATAAATCTAACAACGAGAATTTGAAGCAGAAATTAACAACGTACTCGGTCATTTCGTTTAGTTAAAGTCAGGGTTAAAGGGGGGCCAACTTCTAGTTCATAACCCGAAGATAAGGCAGTCAGATTTGAACTGGACGGTAGCATATGCCGGGGCATCCAAAGGGATGGGCCCCTGCCCAGGGGCCTCGCTCTCGAGGGGGAGACCGTAGTTCCGATTCTGTCTTTATAAGATTTTGATCGGGGTAATTTTTTTTGTAGTCAAATATTATTTCCCCACATACTGCGAAAAAGAATTTCAAAATGCATGCTAACCGCCAAAAGTGGTAAAATTATTATCATATGATGACCACTGTCCATGTTTAGGCCTAGGCCTAATACTGTGAACAATCATACAATATTTTTTTGTTCGAATGTGGCCATGGTTGCCGGTTTGTGCCTGGGGGGGGATTGTGAGTCCTGCAGTTATTTGTTTCAAATGGTTTTTAAAAAAAAACACTATATAGCATGAATTGTCAAATCTCGTTCAAAAAATCTCAGGGGGCCAATTTTTCATAGGGGGCCCCGGGCTTAAAAATTTTATGATTTCTTTGGTCCAGGCCTCAAAGAATCTTAAAAACACCTAAAATATGGTCCCCCGTTTTCATTGAAATATTGATACTATTAAGTGACAAGGTTACCATCTAGTTTCCTTCTTATGGATGTACGACATGTAAATTCGGGTATTTTGTGTTGGAGTAATGCAAATGTAATCAAACTATAAATAAATGGGGGGAACTGTATTATAATAAACTTCAACAAAAGAGCTTTTTTAATATGACACCAGAACACTAACTAGTTTTTTAAATTTTATTTTTTTTTAATTTACCTTCACTGTAAAGGGCTCCCCCATCCATTGTGTGAGTCAATGGAAGATTAGCCATAGTCAATACAAATTTTATTTACCCAAAAACCAACAATAACACAAATTTAACAACCCTAGTTAAAAATGCACCAATTGATAAATATGGAAACAAAAACATAGAGAGAAAATTGGGGATTATAATAAAAATCGGATCACTTACATTTAGCACGTCCAGGCCTTCTTATACCCTTCTTATATAGAAGATTATTTCTAAAGTAATTAATTTAAACGCCCCAACAAATTTAACAACAATTTATCATATCGTCAATTTTAATATTAATCAAATAATCTACGAACACTCTCCTTCTCACTTTATGTTAATCACTACTTGACATCCTGTTGCTTTAACCCCTGTCTTATCCAGCGGAAGGTTAATCTTTAATTTCAAGCCTTGGTTTTAAAAAAAAATCACCCTTGGAGGGGGTTTTTAATAGAATAATATCTTAAGATAATTTTTCCCCAAAAGGATTATTAGTAGGAAAAACATGAAAAAAACCATTACAAACCTGAAGGCAACTCGAAGGTTAATAAACCTCGAAATTTTTAAACCCAAATTCGGACAGGACAACACCTGATTAGAGCCCCCCCCCTTAATACCAAAACACAAACGGAAGGACTTTCAGCCACTAAAGATTTAACAGCATCCCCCCCTTTTTTTGGTAATTCAGTAGCACTAGGTCGCCGTGACACCCAGCCACGATTTCTTGATCATAAACCCCAAGGCCGCTTGGGAAAACTCTACAAGGTTTTTCATTCATCGCAAAAGTATCCATTTGTCTAATTGTACAAGTGTATTTGTTTTATAAAAAAAATTTTAGAAATTTGTCACATTTTTATAAGTGAGTTTTAAGAACATATTTTTCAAAAAAAATCTTTTTAACTTTCTTTGTAAAATGAATGCAAAACCAAACCATAAATATTACTTTAGAAGTCCTTGGCATTTTATCGATTTGCAAATCTAATACCTTTTCAAAAATACCTAAATGATGTAACGATTTTTAAAACCCCCATGATAAAGCATAGCGCTACAGATTTTTAAACATTTTCTCCGTTTTAGTACTTTTATTTTTCTAAAAAAAAATTAGAAGATGGTGGGTGTTTGATTTCGTTTTGGACAAATGGAAATAAAATGGAAGCCTAAGGATAACGTGTAAAAGTATGGGAGGGGATTGAAAAAATGTCATTAAATTATCCACCTTAAAATAATTTTAGCATTTTAAGAAAGAATTAAACCTTTGGATTAAACTATCATATGTATTCATTATGTGTTGGAGCAGTTCCAGAAATGCATTACCCGCCTAGCTGTCTGCTCCCATTTACAAAATACATTTTAGGCATATGTCAAACGTCCATAAATACTACTTTTCTGCCCTCCTTGTGCAAATGACAGAATCAGTCAGGATCTTTTGGTAAATTAATTTCTGGTTCTTGCAGTTCTAGATTGTAAAGTTCTTTGCACTGGTCTGACCAGTTCCCCAGTTTCAGTTTTGACTCGAGCGACCTCTAATGTGTCCATCTTTCCAGAATTAGTTGAATTACTCTAGCAAGACCACAGAGTCTCGATTCTTTTGAACTATTTTCCACCACAACTACTTCTCCCCACCGTTAAGGGTCTTGACTTCCGGTGACGCTGCGTTTGCTCTCTCTCAGTTGGCCCAGGTACCTCCAATTCCCAAATCTTTCCTGCTGTTCCCGAATGGTTCGAAACTACGTCTAATCCCTATTGATTTCTTTGATGATCTTAGACAATCTATGCTTCAGTTTACATCTGACGTTTGATTTCTTTGTAAAAACATGGCTGGTGTTAACAGATAAATCATTAACGTCCTCAGAAATGTGTTAAGGGGTCTAGAATTGACTCACATGTTCACATTCACATAGTAGCAGCATTTAATTCCTTCGTAATATAACGTGAAGCTCTACCCAATATTTCTCAAAATTTGTTTTAACATTTAAATCATTCTTTTTCTCAAAACCTGTCCATGCGGCACTGGGAGGGTTAAATTTCCACTTTATTTTTGGATATTAGCTTTGTGACATTACTACATCCCAGTCACAGGAATTAAGTGCGCTATTAGACCCAAACGTACCCTGTTCCATTATCCGAATAAATAATGGTCGGTCGGCCTCTCGAAATAAATCTAAAAGATTGTAAAATGCTGCGGTAGAAAGAGATGTAATAAGTTCTAAAATGCACCTCGCTCTTCGGAATACAGCTACCACGAATAATACTCTACCCAACTCTTTACGCTTTATCCTCCCTTTTAAATTAAAGTGGGCCCTGGTAAGTGATCAACTCCCACAACTTGAAATAAATATTTTAGAGTTGCTTTCAATCTCTATCTTTCGGTAAAGAAGATGGGTACCACTTCCGTTTTGAGCGAAAATCTTTTGCACCTAGTGTTTTGTATTATTTGTCTACTCACTTTCGCGCTCTTAAAATCCAAAAATTTTCGCAAATGATTCATTACAATAGATACCTGCATGCATAAGTTCCTATGTTTACGCACGATCATCAAAATGAACAACTGCGTTCCTTTTAGGTAAAATGATAGGAAACTTAAAATTATCTGTATCTTCCCCGGAAATCCAGCCTTTGTTCCAGCACGCAAAATTCCAAATTGATCTTAAATGGTTTTTTAAAGGACGCAATTCTCATCCGTCACTCCCTCAAATTTTCCATTTGTATTAATTAATTACAATTTTTCCGCATGATCAAATTCAGAAAATGTTATTTCCGAAGTAATACAAACATCAATTCTCTTTGGCATTTTTAAAGAAACGAAATATCCAAGCTATCATATGAACAACTTTTAAGCAAGATGAGAAATATTTTACAGTGCCAGTTAAATCCCTCACCTCTTAGTGGTATTAACCAAAACAGATTCCTTAACTCTAAAATTTATCGGCCTTTTTCTTCTAATGGGGACTGAACCGGGCTTCGGATCAACCAGGAGGGTTCCCCTCCCACCATCTAAATAAATAAGCTGTTGCGCCACAACCCCGGGAGTAAGAACTCCACCTTTTCTTGGAAGCACGTGTTCCCAGCTACTAACATCCTCGTGGAAAGTAAGGTTTTGATTTTCTCAACTCTATTGTTCCAAATACACCTAATCTCTAGTACTGTTGTATCCATGCTAACGCCGTCATGGAATCTGCTGTCAAATAATAAATACGCACATCTGGCAAGTTTAAGTCGTTCTTAAATAACAGCGTCGCAAGTCGGGTTCCAAGTGTGCATGATAATAACTCCAAACGGGGGATAGAAATATCTTTCAAAGGAGATACCCTCTCTTTTGCCTGTATAAGTTGCACAAAAACATTTTCCTCATATTCCCACCCTCAAAATACACACAAGTTGGCATACGCTTTTACTAGCGTCACAAAACACATGCAATGTTATCTGTTCAATTCCATTAGAGCTCAAATTCAAAACATCGAGGTATTTTAATACCCGCAAGTATAGGAGTTGCTCTAACCACTGTTTAACTTGATTTAAAATATTTTCTGGGATTTTCATCCCATTTTAATTTTAATTTCCACCCTTGTGAAATTTCACTTTGGTTTGAAGTCACAGGAGTCAAACCACTGACCAAAATAAGATTTAAATTAAGTGGATAAATGACCTTAAGTTATAGCCTTACCTTCAATTTTTCTGACAGTTAATTTTACATGATAAACAATCATCTTTGAGGTTCCACAAATCGGAAATACACATATCATTTACCAACATGGAAGTAACATTCATAAAAATGATTGTTAATAAACTTAGTCTTATTTCTTCTATGCCTCTTCTCCCATAAGTGTCCAACCTACTTAGTTTTTATTGCTACAGGGCCAGATTTCTTAAATAAAACATGGTTCCCCAGCTTCGCAGCTTCCAGCTACATTCGCTCCCTATTAATATTTCGGCCTTTTCCACCCAAATTGTTAACCTTATCTGATAAATTAATTTTTCTATTTTTAACTCATTTATCCAAGGACCATGTCTGATACTATAATACATATAATTTTCAATGTATAATACTGAAGTTACAAGTATAATTATTATCAACATCAGTTAAAACAAATTTTATAACATTTATGTCTATACATTTTGCTTTTTGTACCGCCGTTAGAAATGAATAAAACTCTTCATTTTAAACGCTAATTTTTCCGCAGTGGATTTTAAAAATATACGATTTTGAGGATCCGGTGTCAATTAAGTTTACTAAACTCTCTGCGTGGTTTCCCGTTTTGCAACACAACCACAAGAGTTCGGTAAGAAAAATCCTCAGAAGTGCAAGCTGATTAGCCAAAACATTAGAGCTAGATGAATTTAAAGCAGTCGCTATTCTCAGTTGCACTTTCGGTTTCCAACCCCGACTTCGGGGCAAGTACTTAGAAAGCATAACACAGCATAATGTCGTTTATTGCACATATGCATTTAACATCTGATCTAGCATGAATGTGACAGTGTGACCTCTTTTAAACAAATATAACACACGCCTCCTCTTAACGCCATTCTTAACATCATATAGCATGTAGAAGCTGCTTCCACAACAATTTTCAGAGGCATGCGTTTTTTCACAAAAATATGCACCATCATTACTATTCTTAAATTTAAAGTATTTCCTGTTTTAAAGACACATTAAATAAATCTGCAGTAGTGGAAAAGATTTCCTTAATTTTTTCTTCTTATAATTAAATTCTAGAATCTCAATACTTATTCCTTAGCTAGTTTTATTCTGTCCTCACTAGAAGTCCCCTTATCGATGTACTTCATAAGAGAATCAAGGTCTTTTCTTACCTGATTCATCTGATGAATAGCCAACGTATCTCCCAGGCGCACTTCGTAGCGGGAAGACAGGATTCCACCATCGGGAACAGCATGACTGCATATTTTTCTTGGTGACTCCCAAGTGATTTACCCCGTAAGGCGCGTAGCTGAGCCCCCAATCTTCATATACAGCGAAGACAATACCCCATTTCTTTCTTGACTTTGGTGGCTCTTGTAGAACCAGCTTCTAAGAGTTCTCGGACGTATGACTTGAATCACATACATCCCTTGTCCGAACCGCACTCTCAGGTATCTTCAAAAGCCTTTCTGTAGTTTTCAGGGGCTCGGAAAACTTTTCAACTATATCCCTGGCCCGATTTGGAGTTGTTGCCTGGATCAGGTACTGAAACTTGTCCCCATCATCAATGCTCTCATCTTCATGGATTCTCTCTTGAACTGGTTGTGGAAACGCAGCCAACTTCGTCAACTCTCCAGAAAATCCACAAGCTGGAACCGAATCTGGGAAGACGCAGATGAAGACGAAGATGTACCAGGCTGTACGTCCTTCGTCCCAAAGCATTTGTCTTCATGATATTTTTCTTTTCACGCGGACTTGCCAGGCAATCATCTTTTCAGCATAGCCCCTCTCAATGGCTTCAGTTCAATATTGTACGCTTCTTGCGTACAGCTTCTGACCTGATCATTAATTCTAAACTGTACTTTGTACTTTTAAGTTTTGCGCCGCTTTTACCTTTTAATTGTTCAAACAGTTTCTACGGCATTCATATCTACAGGATCATTTTCGATAATTTCCTGAAGATGATTTTAAGCATAGCCTTCGTGAAGGCTGTCCTCAACGGCGTGCGTCCTAATTTTAAAGCATCCATGCTCTACTCTCTTATACCAAATGCTTTCACCACTCTGTACTCACCTGGGGCGCCAAAAAATTGGTGTTCCTTAAATAAAATTCACAACTCATTCACAAACTGTAAACTAAGTGCGAAATAAATGATGGCTACGAGTGTTTCTCAATTTAAATAAAAACATTTATTAAGTATTTACAAGGATGCAAAAAAAAGCTTAAATATTATCGCGCACGCTCATAGCCGTCCTTTTCCCTCCAAACGCATCTAGAGGAATTTTTTTTTCCCCTCTCTTCTTGGGGAGCGCTTTTCCTTCCCTGTTGCCCCCCGGGAAAAAAAAAGAAACAACGCTTACCCCCCTTCCTAGGGTCAGTCACCCCTTCGCCCTTTGGGGACTAAGATTTTTTGGCGTCCCCCCCCTGGGGCAATCACCCTTCGCGCTTTCGTGTTTTCGCGGCACTCATTACAGCCCCTTCCCACGATAAATTTTTGGTCCTCGATTTGATCCCGTCAGACAGTACGGATTAAAACAATGACAATATTTTTCTACTTATACAAAGAATTGTTTTTGTATACTTGACATCGCCCGAGTTTGGAATAGTAAAATAGAGAAAAATTAAATTTAAAATTTTTTATTTTTTGCTATTAATATTTAAGCATTTATATGATTTTATTGTCTGTTCTAGACGTTTAATAACTTATAAAAAGGGGATCGAAAAAGTTGGCTTTTTACAAATGGGTTCAACCAGCGCTTGACTTGGGCTTGTAAATAAGGTAGAAATTGCAAGTAAGATAATTTATAAAGCAAAAGGTAAAATCTTTTTAAAAAATTTGAGTCCCATTACAGATAAAAAGGGCCCCCCGGTTAGTGGGCGACGCTGACTACCGGCCGAGGGGCCCGGGGGCGAATTCCCCAGAAGGATGGGTGTTTTTAAAAGTATTGTGCCTTCACGGCATGGGGGAGTTTAAAAGCCGTTGAGCCGCGTCATTTCGTGATGTTGGTGGAAGGGGGAAAGGGGGTTCGCATCGAAATCCGACCGGAAGACCTGGGTTCGATGCCAGCAAAAACCCCCCGAGCACACGGAGTACATGCTCTTTTTAAAACAGTGGGTCCAAAATCTTGGGGCTGAATCACGAGTGCAGGGGACTGGAGAATATTTCCCTTTAGGTCCATGCCTAAATTGGGGGGGTGGAGACGGTGGTTTCGCCATCTATCGTCCCTTTTGGGGGAAATTTTGCCGAACCAAATCGTACTCTTTTCCTGTATGGTGCTTAAAGCCAACCAACGACAGGCGTACTTTAGCCCCTTTTCCACATGAATTTCGTGGGGTCATCTAACTACGCAGTGAGTGAGGGATTATTAACGTCGGACTGTTAGCACACGATGACTTTTAGCAACGGACCCATAATTTTGAACCATGGTGGGATAGGGGCGATCTTTTTCGACCCATCGGGGGTTTACCGTAAGAGGGTGTGGGATTTCGGAAAAGAAGGGGACATTTTGAACCTAATATGACTTTTATTAAGAGTTTAACTTAAATTACTTATATACCGAACAAACTTATATTAAGTGAGAATAAACCAAAACACGTATCCATAGTTAACACAGATCGCGCAATTGGATCACTTATCTATATAATTATTTTATCCGCCTACTCTCAATCCTAATAATATTTCGAATTCGGAAAATAATCTTCCTACGTTGAATTCCAAGCAACGGTCCAATCCACTTCAGATATTCAGCTATGCTCGAGTGCAACGGTATGCACCTTGTAATATTGGCTAGATGCCTGTGATTTTTGGGTAGGCTGTCAAATGACACTTCTACCTTTTACAAACTAAACTTTCTCTAAATTGCCATCGCACTTACTAAAACTTCTGTCCTTTTAAAAGTTATCTTATTTGCATCTATCCCTCGTTTCACTTCTTGGATTTGGGTTGGAAAAGATTTGCCATTAATCGTGGCCGTCAAAGAACACAGAGGTTATGTTAGAGAAAGGACGCGTGAGCCGTCACAAAGTGACGTGGATGATACCTGTGCTGGCACCCCCCTCTCCTAATTACCACACAACGCCAAACGGGAAGACATTTGATCTGTCGACAAATTTAACGTGCATCGCTGCCCTACACGGCGTGTCTTTAATGGTACTGGGCTCGAACTCATGACAAGATCAGTAACGATCCAACACCTTGACCACTCGGCTGCCGTGGTTACTTGACTACGTCAGACAGGTGGCATTAGGAACAACAACACAGATAGCCATCAAAGAGATCTCAGCCCATGTCACTTGAATTAATTTGCTTTATTGTTTGAATAGTTTAATAAAGCAACACGAGGACAACGGATATCGTCATTTTGAGCCACGGTTCAATGAAGGGGATCCTACCATGTTTACTTTTACTCTTCTCAAAAAACCCCACAGAATAGTAAAATTCTATTGTTGACAATCGGGACAGATTTCTTTCGAGCATGTCCCGGTATTACTTTGTGTCCTTCTCTTTCGAGCATGTCCCGATACCCTTATGAATTAAGAGTACCAGGACGTGCTCGACAGAGTAAAATGCCAAAAATAACACTCTTTGTTTATGGGACATATATCTTTAAAAATTTCCAATTCAGCTTAGATTTTTTTCTGATCATAATAAAGATATTCTAATCATTCTGTAGAAGTACAAAAATAATTTCTTAAATAACAATCTTTTTTTCTGTTTAATTTAAGTTGGACATAATTTTTGAGATCTCGTAATACAGGCTTATGTTTAGGTACCATTTCTTAAAAAAGTATCCCTTAAATATGTAAATTGTTTTTTTACG
>BMAV01006642.1:0-15135 GCA_019973955.1 Trichonephila inaurata madagascariensis | reverse complement strand
AAAATGGTTTACTTTCCCAAATAAAGAAGCCGATTTTGCCGTTGAATGAAGCGAAAACGTCCCATTATTCAATATATGTGCATTTTAACAACCTGATGGTCGGGTTATATTTGCTTCCAAAATAATTTTAACTAAATTATCACTAAATAGATTATTTTAGTCTATTTGTTTGAAAATACATGCGTAGACTGTTTTGACCGAAAGCCTATTTTTCCAGTGCTAGGAAAAGACATGAAGAATTACAGTAAAATGTTGAATGCTTCAAAAACACACTTATGTTAAAGTAATATTTTGTATTATACAAAAAAATGTTTGGTGGAATGCTATTTTGAAATATATTTTGTATAAAATTTACGTAAGGTTTACAGCAATAGGAAATGTTTCCAAAATTTATGATTCAATGTATTTGGAAATATCACATATCTGAAATCATATGTTGAATCTATCATATCCAAATCTATCATATCATATGTTATTCTTCCTGCTACAAAATTCTTCTTGTTGAAAAATTGAGTTTTACACGAAAAGTTCGCTTCCCAGCGCAAACTTTAAAAATAAGATATGGCAACCGCAAAGATGCGTCCAAGGCTATCAGATAGGTGACAAATTTGGCTAAGTCTACGATATCGCTGAAGAATCATTGAAAAGATTTTGGAATAAATTCTTCTAGAAATTACCATGAGGCTATATATAGGGCCTTTAATTCAAAGGTCAAGTGCAAATCAGAAGAAAGTGCAGTCGAAATCAGAATCTGTTTGTGTGCTGCAATACGAGATATTTTATCTCTCTGAGTTCTTATTAGTGGAACTACTCTAGAAAGTCATTTTTTGAACGTTTTAAAGCTTATTTATAACAAATGTACTTTGAACAAATGTGAATAATCCGTTTTAATATTTCTTTGTGTTTATACGTCAATTTTGCCTTCCTGTAGCCATCTGTTCATCCTTGTTCATTAATAGTTTTGTTATTATTCAACTAAATGAAGTTGCCAGCTGTTATTCCTCCACTCGAATTTACAACAATTTGAAAGTATCTTTTTAATTGGTTTTAACTCTATTTTTGTACTTTATTCAGCTGTCAGTAATATTCAAAACAGAACAAAATTTCAACCACTACTTCAAGTTGGGATTAAAATAACCATCAAGATTATTCATAAAAAAAAAAAGACTTGTTATGTAATAAATTTTTAACCCCAAAAATATATTTTTTGAAAAGGGTTTATAAATTTGGGATATTAGTAGTTTGAACCCCGCTAAAAAAAATTCCATCATTTTATTAAAACAATGACACAATAAAAATCATAAATTTAATAATCTAAAAAACATCCTGTAATTCCGCTACAAACTACATTTCCAGATAGATTTAAAAAAAGTTTTTTTACTTTTATAAAAAATATTCTGAAATTAAAACTCAGAGTAGATAGAAAAGAACGCGGTACTGTGTGTGTGTGTGACAATAAACCATTGCGCCTTTCGAATTTAATTAATAAATTTCTCACTTCCTGAAGTCACCCTCTATGATTTAAATTGAGAGAAATTTCAATCTGTCGCGGAATTTCCTTTTAGTCTAATTTTTTTCTGTTTCAAAGAACAGAGTAGGAAGCTTGATTAAATTCAGAGAAAGAATTGGAATTCTTCTTGCCTTTAGGCCATCTCGGAACGAAATTCTAATTGATAGAAAGGATTTTTAAGATGAAGCTGTGCTAGAACACACACAGCGATAAAAAAATAGATAAAAAAATTCCTTAAGTTGTACTAAAGAGATCTTTAATTATTAGTTGTTCGAAGAGGAAAACCATGATAAGCCGTAAGAAGAAAGGAAACCCGAATAGAACAGCTCAAACAAATAACGGTTTTCTTAAAATATGCATTGAAAAATATGTTCTATGTAATCCGGTGTATAACGCTCATTTTAAAAAGAGGGAAAAAAAGATAAAAATTTACAAGTGCGCGTTATACGTTTGATAAATAAACGATAGCCTTTTGAACAAAGAAGAAATAAGCCTTAAAATTGGATTTCTATTTGCATATTTAAATATTGTTTATTTAAAAGAATTGAGACATGCCTTATATAAACTTTCATGACTGGATAGCTTTAAAAAATCGTCATCTTCTTCAGTTGCACGTCATTGCATTCTATTTCGTTTTTTCACCATCATTATTTTCCTGATCTTTAAATGAGTAAACATCATCACAGTTCCCTCTAAGCCACGAGTCCTGCGCGTCATGATTTCGAGCCTAGTACAGCTAAAAACCCGCCGTGTAGGGGATCGATGACAGTTAAATACGTCAAGAGCTCAAACGTCCTCCCTTTGGGTGGTTTGTTAGTTAGAGAGAGGGGTGCCAATTCAGGTGTCTTCCTTGTCACTTGAAAATGGTTCAAAATTTCGAGGTCCGTCGCCAATAGCCCTCGAGTAGCTGAACAGTGCAAAGTAAATATTCACTGACTCACTCCATCTTAATCCCTAGATGTACTATATTTTTAGGTGATTTTTTAACTATATCAGATTTATTTTCATTGCATGCTTTAATAATCCACCCACAGACTATTTCTAGACTTGAAAAAATAAGTACATTGAGCATGTGCATTTCAGGTTTCTTCATAAAAGAAGGGTGCCCATTGTACGGCGATCATACGGTATTTGTTACACGTGTAATTTTTAGAATAATTTATGGGTAAAGAGAAAAGATTTTTTTTAAAAGGTTACTTTCTTAGCCTTTATTTACACTCATATAAAAATTAAGAAACAAAATCAAAACTTCTTTATTAATATTAAGGAGGAAATATATCCTTAAAAAACCACAACAATTTTTCAATTCCTACTATTACTTCGCACTCTCCCTTTATAAATTTATATATTTTGTTAAAATTTTCAATCCTTAATAAAATACTTTTTATTCATCCACTAAAGTTAAGAGTGTATTTTTTAAACTTGTAGTGGATGACACTTGATGCTATAGCATAATTTTTAAAAAATATTAATTAATTAATTAAATTTAGTTAATTAATTATAGTTTCAGAGATATATTTCAGTCGATATTATTCCTCTAGATGGCAGCACCATTGGATTAAAAATGATTTTGTTTAAAAGTGTGATGAAGATTTAACTTAACCCGAATAATCATATACTATTTGAGTCAGCATTCCCTTTTTTACCGGTTCTAATCTTTTTAAAGGGGTTTAAAATTAAAAAAAAACATTTCTTGTGATAAGTACTTGATAAAAAGTAATGTTCCCATCCCCAAAACATTATTTAAAAAAAATATCTGATCAATAGTTTTTTTCCGGGGGATGGCTAGACGTTCTAGCCACCGCCCAAAAAACAATTAACCTTTTTTGAAAAAAATTTTTAAATTTTTGTAATAAAATATTTCAAAAATTAAATACAAAGTATAAGTGATTAAATAATAAAAAGAATAATTGTACAACACAAATATTTAATTAGAACATATATATAGAAAAAAATATACATTGAAATTGGTATGTACCCCATTTTATATTTTATTTAATTCTTAATATGTTGAAATAGAGTAAATTTTTTAGGATTTAAAATTTGCTATTTCATAATTTGATGAGCTATTTACTGTGGATCTTTATAATATGCAAACCTTTTTTCCGAGCAGAAAAGTTGCAATGAAAGATTTTCGAACCCGAGCATCTTGTACCACATATTGTAAACAAAGTTTGTTTGTATTTCCAACCCCCAACATTTTCACATGATTCTAAGTGCTCTCTATAGAGTGGAGGAAAAGCGAAAATTTCTAGGTCATTTTTCTGTTCTATGTGGGCAGTGGATAGAGCCTCTATCCTCATAAAAAAACTTTCCAATAACCTAAATAAGACCTTTTTTTTTAATTGCACATTTGCTTAATTCATTCAGATGCGAGAGAAGTATACTTAAGACAAGTCGAAATTTTTTTCAAAGATCAGAAATTTTATTTATAGTGATCAAAATACAATTTGTAGATTTACACCGAGAAAAACTGTTTTTAACTAACCATCAGAGGACATGAAATGCAATAAAGGTGTTGTCCTGTCATCTGTATTTATTTTTATGCGTTTTAGCTTCAATTAACACATCTGAATTGACTAAATATCCATCACCCGCTTAGAGAAAAATTTTTTTAATATGTGGGTAGACCTATTAGCCACTGCCTGCTAAAGGGTTAAGAGAAATTATTACTTATTACATTCAACTAATGTAATTACAAATTTAATGGGGTTAAAAAGTTTTTAATGTTAATTTAAAAGGTGTTTTGAGACTTAATATATTGTCATTGTCATATGTATATACATATTTATATTAATTGTAACTATTTAATAAAAAGTAACTAAAATAAAATTTTTCATTGTTGACCTAAGTAGGAATAGATTCAGAAATTTTTTTATATATATTTCTTGTTTTTTATAAAACTTTCAGGTTATTTTAACCTTCGAATAGCATCAAAGTGTCACTTAAATAAGCAATCAATGTATCAATTAAAGTTATTATATCACAGCGAATTTTCTTCAAAAAATGTTTCTTTTAACTTGTAATTCCTAAAGATAAAAGTTACAAATAGTTCTTTCTGCTCATTTATTGAGGGAACGAAAAATCTCTGAATGAAATCTTTTTTGAAGGAATTTTAGTAGAAAAAGCAAGATAAATGACAGATGACGCCAGACGAATTAGTTACGCTTTAATGTTTTGTCATCTGGCAGGAAAAAAAAAAGACGTTCTGTAAATCCTCTAATTCAAACCTTAGATAATTTAACTGCAGCGTATTGGATATATGCGTTAAATAAACATTTCATCATTAAATCTGATCCTTGAGAAACGAGATTAGATGAAAATAAAAATACATCAGGTTTAAAGAAAACAATGAAAAAGCAAAGATACTTAATCTCGATTGCTCAAAGAAACGGTAAAAAGCTAGCCATACTTGAAAATGGTTTTCACTCAGAGCAGACAGCTTTTTGAAAAATTAAAGAATAAAACAATATTAGAAATTTTAGTTTTTATTGTGCAAATTAATATTTCTTTAGTAGTAGTAGAGAAGAGAATATGCCTTATTGTTCGTGAATTCTTCTTCATCTACGTTTATGAAGAATTTTTCGATTCCTACTATTAGTTCGCACTCTCTATATATTTATCTTGGTAGAATTTTCAATCGTTAATAAAATACATTTTAAAGCACTCAATTGAGCTGAAATTTTATATACATGATGATTTTGGATGACAATTTAATCATAATTCTTAAAAATTAACTGAATAAAACTAATTATTCAAAGAATTACAAATACAGCTACGTTGGCGACTTAGCGACCATTTGGCGACTTGTGTCAAAACTTTAAAAGATATTTTTCTCACAATTTAAAGCTCTCATTTGAGCTGAAATTTTCTAAACACAATTGTTTTGGGTAAAAATACGATAATTTAATTATAATTAATTAAAAATAATTGACTGAAACAAATTATTTATAGAATTACAGATACAGCCACGTTGGACTCATTTTTAGCGACTTGGGTCAAAACTTTAAAAGATTTTTTTTCTAATTTTTTCACGTTGTAAAGCATTCAGTTGAACTGAAATTTTATATACCGGATTGCTTTGGATGACAATAAGATAATTTAATGATAATTAATAAAACTTAATTATCACTTAATGTTGTGATTCTGTCATATGTATATACATATTTATATTAATTGTAACTATTTAATAAAAAGTAGCTAAAATAAAAATTTTCTTTGTTGATCTAAGTAGGAATTGACTTAAATTTTTTTTTATATTAATTGCTTTATACTGAACTGTTGACAAAAATAATTGAATTGAACTGCGACAGTTGATTTAAACTAAGCCCTCATTTAAAATAATGATCG
Organism: Trichonephila inaurata madagascariensis; assembly: GCA_019973955.1. Lineage (NCBI taxonomy): Eukaryota > Metazoa > Arthropoda > Arachnida > Araneae > Nephilidae > Trichonephila > Trichonephila inaurata. The sequence continues at coordinate 9,275 of BMAV01006642.1, read as the reverse complement.
TTCAGAAAATAGAAATACTTGTTCAAATAACTGCAATAAATGCTGCATAAAAGGAAGAATTAAAATTTTTCAAAGATAAAAGAAGTAAAAAATACTTTATTTCATGCTATAACATAAACCAGTGATTCTCAACCACTGTACCGCAAAATTCCTTAAGTGTGCTGCCAAATTTTTTTAAAAATTATTAATTATACTCTGAGAAAAAATAAAATCCGGAACCGAATCATTTGACTGTTTTATAGAAAGAAACTAAGGGTATCCATGGTATATTTAGCTTATTCTTTCGTGGATAGATGAACATAAAATTTTTTATTTGGTTTATAATCCCCTTGTGATCGGATACATCTGTATATGAATTAAATTTGAATGAAAAGGAAAAACTAATTTCGAACTGCAATAATCGAGATTTAATTTCTAAAAATTTAAAACGTTAATTACTTTACTTTGCATTAAAACAAGTAATATAAAAAAAATTTAAGTCATTTCCTACATAGATCAACATAGAAAAATTTTATTTTATCTCGACTTTTTTATTAAATAGTTACAATTAATATAAATATGTATATACATACACCAGAATCAAACCCCTTTTGTGGAAATTTTTTTTAAATTTATTGTTATTTTTTCCCCCCAAAACATGGTAAAAAAATTTTTAAATAAGAAAAAACTTGGGAAAAAAGTTTTTTTAAAAATTTTAACAATCCTTTTTTTAAAAAAGGGTAATTAAATTTAAATACCCCAAGCAATCAAATAAAAATTTTTTTTCCCAAAAAAATATAAAAAAAAAATTTTATAAAAGGTTTAAAAAAAATAAAACCCTTTTAATTTTAAATTACCAAAAGGGGTATAATGCCAAAAAATCCCGTTTTTATTTAGAAATTTATTTTTATAAATTTTTTAAATGAAATTCGTATTTTCCAAAATAATATGAATTTTAAAGATTTCCTAAAACTTTTTAAAACCTTTCAAAAAAATTTAAAATTTTTTAAAAAAAAAAATTTAAAAAAAAAGTTTTCCTGTGATTCGAACTGATCCACCCGCATTAAAGGCAGACGATTTCCCAAACGCCACTGAGCCGGCGAAAAAAATTTAAATTTAATTTTATAATAGTAAACGAATTGAACGCTGTTTTTTCCGTTGACTGGCAGTTGAAGAATTACATTAAGGGGTTTAACACCCTACTATTTAACCCAAATCTCAACCCGAAATGAATTTCCTTATCGGCCCTCCCTTGTAAGATAATTGATTTTTTGGTTTTACTTTTTTATAACAAATATTTAAATAAGTTTCAAATTTTCACATTAGAAATCTTACAAATGTGTGATAAACAGTATTTGTACTAATTTTACTTAATTTTTAAGAGAATGAAAGAAAACCCCCCAGGTTGATAAAAATTAAAAATACAATTATTTACGAAAAAAAACACACACACACACACACCACACACACACACACACACACACACACACACACACACACACACACACACACACACACACACACACACACACACACACACACACACACACACACACACACACACACAAAAAAAATATATATATATATGAAAAACCCCTAGAATTTTTAATATTAACTCTTTAAAAATATTTAAAAAAGTTTTTTTTGGTTAAAACTAACACCCTAATCTTAAGCGTAATTAATCCCTTTCCCGCCCATTTTAACAATCAGAGCTCTTATTACAAAGGAGTCACGCGATCTTCACTGCCGGGTAGAAAAAGCGAAAAAATTTTGTGATCACTCTCTTCTTTTGGTCTTTGTCCTTAAACATGTTATCGGCTGCATTTGGAGTGTGTGTATTTTTGTTGAGTGTGTTTTCTTTGTGATGACGTCAATATGTGTTTGGGTGTCTCTACATGTTTGAAACAATAAACGGATTTACAAATCCCAGATAAATAAGTAATATAGTCCTCATCAATAATAATAATAATAATAATTATATATGTATATATATATATATATATAGTAGGTAATGATAACTGTAGGTAGTACGTGGCCATTGTTGATGATTACTGTAAGGAAAATGACAGGAAGTGGCCATTGGTGGTGATTACTGTAAGGTTGATCCCATTTTTAAAATTTTATCGACGGGGCAGCCTTTGAAATAGTTAGATTTATTCAACATTTAACATATAGCGTTCCAACATAACAAGATGCAGACAAGACACAAAAATACAGTACAATGAAGGGGATTTAGCCAAAATGTTAAAGGGAAAAAAGAACAGAGTAGGTGCGATTTTCCAAAATTTTGCTATTTATACTCTGCGGTAAATAAATGATTTGGGTGGATGGATGTAATTCCAAAAGTCCCGTTAGGGGGTTTTAGGTAAAGTAAATTAAACAGACCTGAAGGACTAGACCATAGATAAATCACAAAAGATTTAAAAAATTAAATTACTGGGGAAATTTTCCGCACACGCCAAAACCATATATACAGAGAGAGACAGAGAGAGAGATTTTAAAAATTATACCTATAAACAGATATTCAGATATTTTTGGGAATTATTTTCATGCATTTTTTTTAAAAAAAAATTTAAAAATAAAACATAATAAAATTGTTCAGATTTAGCCCCTAAGAATATTTTAAAATTGACGCGTAAAATAATTTCCTACACAAAATATTAATTTTTTTAGATATATTAAATATATTTTGAAAACTACATTGGGCTTCAAAATGAAATATTTACATGGGTATTTAATATAAGTAAAGTATTTTTACAGGAGGGAACCTTTGGTATCTTTTTAAAAAATTTCCCTTTTTATAATGGTTTTTAATATTTTATTTCATACATCTTAATGTTGGTTTTCCTCGAAAACAAAGTTTTTTTAAAGGAAAACAAAAAAAAATGACTATATTGATATACGTTTACAAGATAGAGTAAAAGCATTTTTTTTTTTCTCAAGCCCAAAATTTATTATTTCTATAATTCATTATCTTTTTTCATTTTTTAAATCTGAGGGGAAAAATTTAAACACCTACCCTTTTTCAAAAAAAAATGGCTTTTTTTTTCGAACACCTCGTTTTAAAATTTAAAAAACAATTTTAGAAGTTTCAAACATTTTTAGGCAGGCTTTCTTTCAGAGAATAAGTAATTAAATTTTTTTACTGGGAGTTATTCGACCGTTATGAAAAGCAGAAAAATGGAGGAACTGTTTTGAGATTTTTACTTTCTTGTTGAAAAAAATACAGGAAATAGATGCTTATGTTTCTATATAAACAAAGAATGTTTTGTTTTTTCAAGAATGTGCTGTATTATAAAGAATATTTTGTTTTCCCAACGGAAAGAAAATAAGAGGACATCGTTTTAAGCATATTTTAAAGTACAATCTTTTCTAATACAAAGGAAGATTTTTTTACGATAAAAGGGGAAAACAATAAACTTCGTTATTGAAAATAAAATGTATAAAGTGTTTATAAAAATAAAAAAAAAAAAATAATATTGTGATGGGTATTTTAGAAATGCATTTTTTACAAGAAATTTAATAAAAAAAGTTATTTTTTTTCTAAAAATGAAAAGTGATCTTTTAGATCAATAAGCAATTAAAAATATAAAAGGATCTCTAAATATTCTCAAATCAGTTATTTTTTGAAATTTTTTTTTTTTTCAAATTTTTTAAACCCTTTTTTAATAAAGTTTAAAATTACCTAGTTTAATATTATGATTTTACAGTTTATTATTTTTTGAAATAACTCCACGCATAATGCTTAATTTTTTTTTTTTAAAATTTTTAAAAAGTTTTTTTTTATTTACATAAAGTATATAAATATTTTTTGTACAAAACTATTGGGTGTGGTCCCTTACATTTGTTATTTTTTTTTTATTCATTGGTTAGAACAGGGTGCTCAAACTTTTTCGGGCCGCATACATATTTTCAGCCATTTTGGGCCGCAAATGTTGGTTACTTTCCACGGGGGCCAAAAAACATGGGGGGATAAATAGGGGAGAGGGGGTTTGAGTTTGGGTTTTAGGGCACAAGAGCCATTTTTAAAGGACTGCGCCAAACATTCATAGGTTTGTGGTCGGGACGGGAAAAGAAAAAATTTGGGATGACAAGATGGAGGGTCGAAAATAGAGAAGGATCACTGGGGTACCCCGGGTGGACACCCGTGTTTACCAAAGATAGAAAAACCCCGGGGGGAAAAAGGAAAAGATCACTGGGGCCCCATGATTTGTGACACCCGTACCCACCTAAAGAAGGTGGGGCCCCTGAGGGGGGGAGGGGTAAAGAAATGCTTTAAGAATAAGATAACTTTGGGAAATTTAAAATGGGGAAAATTTTTGATAAAATACTATAAACCCCTTTTTTTTTTTTAATTTTTTTTTTTCATTATTTTGTCATTTAACCCCAAATTGGGAAGCATCTAAAAAAAACACTCCATCACAATGTCAGCTTCAGAAAAACGATTTTATATGATTATCAATAATGTAACAAACTTCGTAGGATGTCTTTGTTATCGCTGTGATATTACCCCCGAAAAAAACACTTTGTTGTTGTTGAAAAGATTATTCAAGAGAAAGCCTATTTATCACTTGAAAGAGATCTTCGAGGAAAAGTTCCATTGAATGATTCCTGTTTATTGGTATTTTTTAAATACAGCGCTTTCGAGACGAATCAAACAATTACTGATCCATGTTTGTTTTTCGTTACAGAATATTCAACTTCCTAATCGATATATTTTCTTCAAATATTTTTCGCTTGCAAGATATAAAAAGATAGTTAAAAATTAGTTCCACCCATAAAATTTTCCTCCACTCCACTTTTTGGGGTATGTTATCACTAACCGTAACTTTTCCCCCAAAAAAAAAAAAAAAAAAAAAGAAATATCAATTGGCACCCGAAAGATACCGACAGAAAAAAGAAATTGATATATTTGGTTTCCTGACAAAAAATTTTCCCCAAACCCAAATTTTTTAATACAATATTTTTAAATAAGTAAACTTTTTGGGAAAAAAGACCATGCCCGGTTCATTTTAAAAAGGCCTGGGGGGCCGAGGTTGAGTATCTTTTGAAATAGAAAAAAATTATTTTAAAAAATTCAGCTTAAAAAAATTTGTTCACTTTTCTTTCCCCAATATATATTTTTCAGTTAATAGGTAATCCATTTTTTTGCATGAATTTTGATTTTAAAAAAAAAAAAGAGCAAATTTAATTTGTTTGCTTACTGAACGTTTCCGTTTGTCTGTTAAATTCAAAGGGGGCTTTTCCCACATAACCATGCACCTTAAAATTTTTTAATTATAGTCAGTTAATGACATAAACCCCTTGACACTTAACTTTTTGCATCCATGTATTACAATTAAATCTCACAAATATTTAAAAATTCCGTCGATTTCCATCCTATAAGGGTATATAGAGACGATACGTGAAAAAACAAGTGGTTATCAAAAATAATGGAAAAAATTTTTTAAAAATCTTTTACTTCTATAATGTACGGGAAAACTTTTTGGTGTAATACAGCTTTGGGGCTTGAAATAGATTCATACAAGTGCTGAATAATGTTTAGAGGAAATATGTTTAAAATTCTTCAAGGAGATATTGTCAAAATTTTAGGATAGATGCAGGTGAAAAGATACCGATTCCCCATTAAATGTTCTACAAAAAAAGAAACTGTTCAATTATATTAAGGTCGGGTAACTGTGCATTCCCTGGTAAATGTTTTAACTTCATTCTCGTGTTCATCAATCCATGATCTGAAAGATTCCATTATGGTTTGATGGTAGATCAAAAACCCTGAAGGAATTGGATAGGTGTATTATCATATTGGAAAATTCCATCTCCTGCAGAAAAAAAAGTTTGCTTCATAGGGTGAACCTCATTAGCTCAAACTTCCCTATACTTGTCCCCTTTCTGGGTCCTTTCTTTTGGTTTTTTGGGCGAAAAAAATAGAAAAATTAATTAATTAAAAAATTAGATTATAGTTTTGGGAGGTGTTTCCCCCAAACGTAAAAACCCCTCCTGTTTAGGAAAAAATGTGAAAACGATTCTTCACAAAAACCCTGGTACTTTTTTCCATTCATCAATGGATTAGGGGTTTTCTGGGGTGTCACAACCACTATAGATGACGTTTCATTAAAATTTATGACAAGTGGCTTGAGAATTTCTTCTCCCGCCGTAAATGTTCTTTTTTCTGAAGGGGGCCCTCTAACTGTAATCAGTGACACTGGAAAAAACTAGATCCCAATTGAGCTTTTGGGGCACTTTTTTCTGCAGCTGTTTACTTTTAGAAAATACAAATTGTTTCAATACTCATCGGTTCTTTCATTGAGCCCTTTTCTTTCCTTCCACTTTTTTTTTTTTGCCGAGTTTTTTCCGCCAAAGCTGTGTGTTTTGCTGTCTTTACCCTTTTAAACCCTCGTTCCTCTAAAAATACCTACAACTTGGGATGTTTCGGTCATTCTTCAATTAAAGGTGCTCCTACAATCTGAGAGGTGAGACATTTTACGCTTTTGAAAAAAAAAAATTCGAAACTTACTAAACGTCAATCAAGTTACTACAAACTACCAGAGTATATACATTTCTAAGTATAAAAAATTAATAACTGTTATGATATTTTAATGCTTACGAAGCGCATTGAAAATATCCCTTTTATTCACAAGTGCTTCCATTATTTTGATAACCACCTGCTTGTATCTATTTCATTTCATTACAAAATAGCTTAAATGTATTAGGCATTCCAAATTGTGCATGTATTTTAAATTATTTCATAAATTCTGCGTTTATTTAAACTCATTTTATTTCCTAAATTCAATTTTATCTACAGATAGGATTTAATTGTTTTGTTGAAACGTCTATTTTCAATCTGACATTAGCTACGTATCAGACACCAGTGACAGTACAAAACAATGGAGTCCCAAGCATCACAACATACTCCGTGTAAGAAATATTACGTAAAATCATAAAATATTTCATATTGAAGGGTATTCTCACTGATTTAATAGCTGCTGTTGTAACATAGAATTTTTTTAATAGATTTTTTTTCTTTTTAAAGTTTTTCTTCCTTCAATATCATAAAAATTCTATTACGGAGTCTGGTGAACGTGCAGGGTAACAAAATATCTTCTACAAAATTCTTTCCTTTAAAGTACCTTTTGCAATTTTGATGGTATCGTCTTCAAAATAAAGTGGCAGAGCCCTAAACTCAATTAAGGAAAGGAAAAAAAATCATTTTCACCAGACGATCAACAGAAAAAACACACTATTTATCAAAAAGAGAACCACGTTTTATATATCTTAAAACTACAATCCTATCCCCACCTGGTTTGACATAATAAAACACTGGGGTTATGACTACTTGGAAAAAAAAGAAATATTAATTACATTATCATCCCAATGAGATACAGTGCCCCCCACCTTGAGTTGTGAAAATAAAATGAATACTTACCCTAAAAATGAAATTTTTCAGCGAAAAATAAAACAATCAATAAACCTAACAAGTAATTTAAAAATTTAATAATTTTTTAATTAAAAAACATAAAAAATTCAAGTTTAAAGATATTAAACCCTAAGATGAGTTATCAGGAACAATCATTTTCTTTTTCTCTTCTATATTTTTTTCAAAAAAATGCCATTTCAAACAAAAATTTTGTCATTATTCTTTAAACTGTGTGTGAATTGGTCTTAACCCTTCACCCAAATCTACTTATTACTCTTTTGGGAAAAAATTCTTTTTGGGTTTTTTCCCGGAAAAAAGGGAAAAGAACAAGAGGATTTAATTACAATTATTAGTTATGAAATTTTCTGTATCTTTTTTTGATACATAGTTTTTATTTTTACTGTAATTATTTCAAACCTTTCATCAACAAAAGTCGGTACTTTTCCATTTCGCCGGCGCAAATCTCGTCCAGCACGTTTTATTCGCGACAACATACAATATATATGTCGCACGAAAATAATGAAATTAGGGATTTCATCAATTTGCAACTGTTAAATTTACGCGAGATGTTAAAATAACATCTCCTTGAGGTCTTTTCCCTGACGTAAGTAAGTGATTTGATCAAATCCCCGAACTGTTTCTGTGAAATGATGAAATGAGCAAGTCAGCATTTGTAGAGCTCTGCTTTCGCTTGTTACCACTAACCCCCCTCTCCTCGTCCGTGTCAGGCAGCGCCGCGCTTCTGACGTGACCTCCCAAAACAAAATGACCTAAATATCATTTTTCAGTTTTATTTAGTTATATTCTTTGCATTATTATATTTTGATTCATATATCACTTTTGAATGCCTGAAAATTAGAAGCGGGATAAAGCTTGTATATTAGACCACACACTCTTTATAGATAAAAAAAGCTATTTTAAAAAGAGAAATAATAACTGAAAAAAAGTTGTTACAAATAAAGTAGGATATTTCTGAAGTACTGCACATTAATGTATAATTAAAAAAAATTGTTTAAAATTCTATTACAAATATCCGTTTTAAAAAATGCCTGCTTCATTATTTAATAATTTTGTACATTAATTTCGAATAAATAATTTGTAATTCAATGATTATTGTTGTATTAATTATTCTACTTTTAATAATGCACCATATTTTCAAATGAACACTTTTTTAAAATCTTGACAATATTATTTCATCATTTCACTGAAAAAGGTTAGGAATCAAAACACTTACTTTTAAATTTAAGGGAAAACACCAACAGAGTTCTTATTTTAACATCTTAATTGATCACCCTTTGGGGAAATTTATGAAATCCCTAATTTAATCAAATTTCCCGGACATATTTTTCAATCTGATTCATCTGACTGCTTAAAACATTATCAGAAATCTGCATTCCTTATTTTTTATTTTCCAACAACGTATTACTGATTTTGGTATTTTGCATAGAACGGCTAAATGTCTTTTATTGCAAACAATACATTTAACTTGAGCTTTCAAATTTCAAGAAATATGATTTTGTTTTAAATGTAAAAAACGAGCTTCTCTCTTTTTTTTGGTACAATATTATTTTTATTTTCAAAGAGAGATAACTAATCTTCAGACAGTTATTTGATGAAAATGTTACTTATAAAAATTTGAATAATTTGTCTCTAAAAATATATAACATGTAAAATTAAATCATTAGTAACAATCATATTAAATTCATCAAATCTAATGTGGGTAGTAAAATGTTTATTAGTTCTATTCAAAACCAAACAAGTACGAGTAAATGTAATTCAATACACATCATACTTCTTTTTTTAAATAATTAAGAACACAAATTATAATTTCTTCCATGTGAACAGCTTTCCCCAAAATTTCGAAATGGCAAGGGGAAAAAAA
>BMAV01006641.1:151208-184794 GCA_019973955.1 Trichonephila inaurata madagascariensis | reverse complement strand
AAAAAAAAGAGATGGGAAATTTTTGCACAAAGATTTTTTGAGCCTAATAAATATCCCAGCACAGTTATACTACCTCATCATTTCTCTACTGAAGTGACATTCGAAACCACGCAGAAAAGAACAAAAGAAAAAGAATTGATAAGGAACAATCGTCCACCCTTCTGGATGGGACGGACCAAAGGAGGGGATGGTGCAAGGGGGTTGATGATTTGTCGGATAGAAAGGAGGAATGTGAGACGAAGAGTAGAGGTCTATTCGGATCGATGCAAAAATGTGCTCCTGACACAGCAAGAGAGCAAGACCAACCTTATCTTTTCACACGCATGCCGCGTACTTCCCACAATTTATTTTTCCACCCTGGAATCTCGGAAACCTTAAAAAAAAAGGGGGTTGAAGAAAAGTTTTATTATTTATTCTTTCTCTTTTTTTTTATCGTCGTCTTCCGCTTCAACCTATTGCGAGACACGCACGAAAAATTCGATTTCGAAAAGCAGTTTTCTGAGCATTGTTGCTTTCAAACGTGAGAAGAGGGGGTTGGTGATTTCTTTTTTTCCCTCTCTCTCTCTCTTTCTTTCTGTGTATGCGTGTATCTCTTTCTTGTAGTCTGGTGAGAAGTATGGAGGTGGGCATATTACAAACTGTTCAGTCGCTGTGGGCACGTATGTCCAGGAGTTTCAACGCATCATCAGTTTTCATATTCAATACGATCACGTTCAGAAAATTGTTAGACGAGGAGAGTATTTTTATATTCAATATTAACTATTACCCTTTTTCTTTTGGTAACGTTTGGCCTTTCCCTAGTCTGTGGTTGAAGAACTTTGAAGTACCTTTATCAGACAAGTATTCAGTTTGACGCTCAATTCTGCTATAAATATAGTATCATTTTTACTGTACAGTTATTTGTATTATGAAGCATCTATATCTTGCTAAACAGAGTTAAGTCTTTGTTTATAATAATTAATGATAAATTGCTTTGAGATGATGCTACATCTCAACGTCAACTTTCGATGATTATTAAGGATATTCTGAAATCAATCCACATGGCGCTGTGGCGAAGATCATGGTTGATTGATGTTTAATCAATTAGCATGTATAAGACAAAAACGGCTGCTGGATGTTAATCAATAGAATTCGGCGATACATATACTGCATCGCGTTTTTTTTTTCATTTAGTACTTAGGCTGCAGTTTAACTACTGTACCAAGCGATTCAGAAACATTTCGAATCCCTTTTATCCAGAAGAGTCTTCCCTGTCCTTTTTACAACAGTGCGATAGTCATTTGATGATGATATTTTTCGTCCCTCTCTTCATTGTACAATGTCCTTAACCACCACATACCTCGAAAATGGATATACTAGACTTTTCAAAGCTTCTATCTAAAGGGATGCTCTCGCTCAGTTTCCGCAAAATTCTAAAGGTTCAATAGAACGCTTACGCTATAACCCCTCGTGATATAACATGGAATTTGGGAAACATTTCTCATTTCAGGTGCCTTTCTTATTGCTCTCTTTGGCCATGATTCAAAATATGGAATTTTTCACCAATAGTCCTTGTACCCCAGTTTTTTCTCTTGTTTGGCTGCAGCACAACTTCTGTACCAGAACCAACAGTTCATACCCCTCCCTTTTTCGATCCTCCCTTAATCGTTCGATGGTGATATTTTTCGTCCTCTCTCTTCATTGTAACATGAAATCCCTAACCACCTCACATGTGTTGAAAATGGACATATTGGACTTTTCAAAGCACGGATACAAAGGGATATTCTTCCACAGTTTCAGCCGAATTCTAAAGGTTCAATGAAACGGATACACCATATCCTCTGGGGATGTAACATGGAATTTGGGGAAGATTCCGCGTCTCACACAGATGCCTTTCTTATTGTTTGAGCATTGTTCAAAAACGGGGAATTTTTTGCCAATTTCCCTCGTATGGCCATACCGCAATTTTTTTTTCTTATTTAGTACTTTGGCTGGAGCACAACTGCTGTATCACGCCACCATTGTACAATAATTGTTCGATGGTGATACTTTTCGTCCACTCATCCAATTGTAACGTGAAAACGTTAATCATCTCATGTGTTGAAAATGGACGCATGGAACTTCGATCTAAAAGGGAGTTCTTGCTCAGTTTACGCCGAATTCTGAAGGTTAAATGGGACACATACACAATGCCCTCCCGTGGTATAGTACGGAATTCAGAAAAGGTTCTCCATCTCAGGTGCCATTCTTATAGCTTGTCCCTAGTTTAAAAACAAGTAATATAAAAAAAAATTAAGTCAATTCCTACTAAGAAACAACAAAGAAAAATTTTATTTTATAGTTACTTTTTATCAAATAATTACAATTAATATAAAAATGTATATACATATGACAGAATCACAATATTAAGTGACAATTAATTTCTATTCATTATCATTAAAGTATCGTATTGTCATCCAAAACAATCGTGTATAGAAAATTTCAGTTCAACCGAATCCTATAAAACGTGAGGAAAAAAAAGTCTTTTAAAGTTTTCACCCAAGTAGCTAAAAATGAAGCCAATGTGACTGTATCTGTAATTCTTTGAATAATTAGTTTCAGTCAATTAATTTTAATTAACTATAATTAAATTGTCGTATTGTCGCCCCAAACAATCGTGTATAGAAAATTTCAGCTCAAATGAGTGCTTTAAAAATGTGAGAAAAAATTTCAAGTTTTGACACAAGTCACCAAAAATGATGCCAACGTGGCTGTACCTGTAATTCTTTGAATAATTAGTTTCAATCAATTAATTTGTATTAATTAAAATTAAATTAGTGTATTGTCATCCAAAATAATCGTGTGTATAAAATGTCATCTCAATTGAGTGTTTTAAAATGTATTTCATTTACGATTGAAAATTTGAACAAGATAAATATATAGAGAGTGATGTAATGATAGGAATTGAACAAGTAATTTTTCATCATAGCCCTTGTAGGACTTTAGCAGCTGTTTCAGACCCACAGCCTGAAATAAATATTGAAGAAAAAGTAAGATTCCGTAAATAAATAAGGAGATTACAATTGGCTAAAATTCTACAAATATTCATCTTTTTTTTTTCTTTCTATTCAATAGTCTTTGGTGGCTCAAATTTCTTACAAAATTCGTACATGATTATTTGCAAATTTATCGGTTTTAATCATGGGGCCACTGTGGTTTTTGAACAAAACAGGGTAATGCTTTTATGTAATACATACTATTAAAATACAAAAGGCAATCGATTTCTATCTTAAGTTGAATTTAAGATAATCAATCAACATATTAAAGATGTCTAGAAAAGATGAAAAGATGATGCGAAGACTATGTTATGATTATTTTAATTAAACAGTGTAATGTTAGAGAAATTAGAGAGTACATCATTGAAATCATTTTTCAATTCCTACTATTTTAGTTCACTCCCTTCCTATATATATCTTGTTCAAATTTTCAGTCGTTAATAAAATACTTTCTATTCATCCATTCAAGTTCAAATGCAATTTTTCAACTTGTAGTGGATGACACTTGATGCTAATACAGTTTTTTCATAAGTTAGTTCATTAATAAAATTAAAAAATGAATAAATAGTAACAAACAAAAATAATAGTTCAACAGCATAGATAGAAAGAAAAATCGCTCGCCGTGTTCCCGTAGCGCAATGGATAGCGCGACGGACTTCTTATCTAATGGGAGTGGGTTCGAATCTCACCTGGGATGGCCTAATTTCTGAGAATGTAATTTCTTTTTTACTGTACTATTTTATTAGAATAATTAGATTTAAATGATGAAAAAATAAATAGTAACAAACAAATAAAAATAGTTCAACACCCTATATAGAAAGGGGCATATTTTGCCACATAATAGTGTGATTCAATCATATGTATATACATATTTTTATATTAATTGGAACTATATAATAAAAAGTAACTAAAATAAAACTTTTCTTTGTTGACCTAAGTAGGAATTGACTTAATTATTTTTTAAATATATTACTTGTTCTCCTTAAGATTGATATTATTCCAATATTTTATTTCCCTTTCTGATATGCTTCAATATTTATTCTTAAAATGCTCTCTCTAGATATTAATACTTTCTCTTCTCTTAAGTGATGTTTTGGCTTTTCACAAATGAATATGAGTGATAGTATAAAAATAGTTTCTAGTTTAATATGAATCGATTTATACAAATACAATTAAAACTAGATATAATAAAAGCATTATACAGATTCTCTCATTACGTGGATTCTAATATTAACCTTAAAATGTAAGAAATAAACATGTTGTTTAAAGCTGATGAATGCAAAAAACATTAGAAAATTTGTAAATATTAGTACTTTAAATGTAATATTTTATATAATCGACAAATTTCTAGATTTGTCTTAAACATCTTTATATTAATATGATTTTACATTTAGGAAAACTTTACGGAACAAGTTCTGTCATTTAACATTCACTATTTCATGTTCATTTATGCTAAATAAAAATTCCTTTGTGATTTTAAAAAATACCTATATTTCTACGAAGGCTTAGGCGTCTTCTTACTATTAACATTACTCAATTTCGAATCTAAGTCTCATTTTCACTAACAGCTTACACTTCTAATTTCCTAATTACGTCAAAATGGAAATATTGATGCTGTATATATATATATATATATATATATATTTGTCATTTAAAAAAAAGAAAATTATAATGATATTGTAATAAAGTTAAGATCTAATTTGGCAATTATTTAAATACCGGATCAGTTTAAAATTCATTTTAAGAATTGTTTCGTATTCCTAAAATTACATGGATATGTTAGTATGTGTTGAATCACACAATATTTTCACAAACTATGTTTCTTTCGATACATACTTTTATGATTATATTCATTTCAATGTAAAAAAGGATTTTGTAATCTGGATTTACAAAAATTTGGCTGTTAAAAGAATTATATATTTTAAAACTATAAACTAATCAAAAATTAAGTATAGAAAAAAAATTTCAAAAATGTTAATTTTTTTAAAAAATACATTTTCTTTTAAATTTTAATATTTAATTAAGCAAATTATTATTTAAAAGAAAGAATAAATATAGATTAGTTGCGCTAAATTGCATCAAGAATATTGCTTATGTAAATTTCTGTATTTTTTTTTGTTAAAGAATAATTTAATCGTCATCAGGAATGTAACAAAATTTTGTAAAACTTCTGTGTAGTAAAATAAGGCCTAAGAATCTTCAACGACATTTGAAATAAATTAGAAAGTGATAAACTTATCAAGATAAATAAATAAAAGAAATGAAGAAGAAATTTACCATTATCTGAATACATTTGTCTGAATAATGGACAGTATAAGTGTTTCCCATTTTTTCATTTAAATTTTTCCCTTATTGAAATCGCTATAATTTTGATACAAAAAGTTTTAAAAACCAAATAAAAAAAGTAACTGATATTTTATCAGTAGTTCTTTTTGATTCTAAGTTCACGTTATAGGAAGGAAAGGTTAATTATTTATTTTATTTTGTTTCTCCAAAACTAATTACCGAATAATTTTACTCATAAAACTTCTATTTATATTACCATGGTATTTTTTTTCAAAAATATCAAGGAGACAAACGTATTGAACTCACTTTCGAAACGCGGTTATAATTAATTCATATAATAAAAGCATAACTTTAAAAATTCTATAAAATATGTGTATAAAAATTTTTATAATATAAACTTTCACTTTTCCACTAGCCAATTAACACTCAAAATTGAAATTTGTAGTGATTATGATCCCGAACTCGTGGCAGGAGTGTCCCGGGTTCGAATTCGGGTGCCACTGAGGACCCGCCATGCAGAAGGGCCAATGCAAGTTTCATCTGTAGAGGCTCAATGCACTCTAGTTGGCATGGTGTGGTAGTTATGAGAGGGGGCGCCAGCTCAATGGTCGTCTTCATCACTTGACTGAGGTTCAAAATTACGAGGTTCGTCACCAGTAGCCCTGGTATTGCTTTATAGTGTGACTTAAATATGACTCACTCTCAAAATAATCAGATCAGAGGTATCTGTGATACAGGGCTCCCAAGCTACAGAGGCTCCAACATGTTAAATATTTTGTCTTTTTCAAATGAGTTTTATTAATGCCATCACACATTTATATTTATTTCCTATAAAAGGGCCCCCAAGGAATTTTTATACAGGAGAGCGGCTATACGCCGGTGATTATAATACTTCACTTTTAGAGTTAAGATATCCGACTACTTGCGACAACTTTTTTTTGAAAAAATGGAGATATGGGGATTTTCTTATGATTTTTAGATTTATTTAGTATATTTTAAGAAAAAATTCTAAAATTAAAAACATAAAAAAAAAATTATTAATATTAAAATGGGAAAAAACTGGTAAAAATGTATAAAAAATTGCATAAACGGGGCCCGCTCTGCACAAAAATTTTATGAACAAATTCTCAATTTTACAATTTTGATGTGTTACTTCGTTGTTCATGTTTGAAATGACCTTCAATATAAGAGATATTTTAATCTTTACAAAAACTAGAGCACTTTATCTTAGTGACTTCATAAAATTGCTTAAAAAAACAGTGATTATATTCACATAAAGGACTGTAAATTTTGAAATAAAACTGTGATTGATAAATCTGAAGGTTAAAATACTTTTACTGTTATACGGAATATACACAAAAAATTTCAGCAAATTATTTTGAAAACGTTTTGAGCAATCGCTGTCCCCGTTTGAGTTTTTCGAAAAAAACACATTTCGAGTAAAACGCATTTTAAATTTTGACATCTTGTATAAAGTTATATCATCTGCTTTTATTAAAACAGTAGTAGTTTTAGTTCTAGTGATTGGAAAATAAAAAACCTGGTACTTTTATAAAGCTAAAAAATGGCCTATAAAATAAAATCATAAAAAAAAATGTGTCAATTTTTGAAAAAAATCACTATTTTAGGGAAGTCGGATACCTTAACTAGCTGGTATGCCC
Source organism: Trichonephila inaurata madagascariensis (assembly GCA_019973955.1). Classification (NCBI taxonomy): domain Eukaryota; kingdom Metazoa; phylum Arthropoda; class Arachnida; order Araneae; family Nephilidae; genus Trichonephila; species Trichonephila inaurata. Next base: position 177,833 of record BMAV01006641.1, on the reverse strand, counting down.
GTTCTTTGCACGGGTAAATTGAAAAATTTAACAATATAGATTGAAGGATAAAGAAATTTTTAATGAGTTAATTTTACATGAATTCCAAATTAAACAAAAAAACAAAACATTTTTGCATATCTCAGCTGAACAAAAAAACCCGATTTTTCTTAAATCGTAAGTCTGTAGATCTAATAGCTGATAAAAAAGGAGATTTTTTTTATATTTATAACGCCCCCGTAACTCTCTTGTGGGTCGACTTTTGAAAATACCTTCCTAAGCTGATCTCTGCTCAGTAAAAGTAACACATTGTTATAAATTTTGTGTAATAAACGCTTAAAATAGTGTAAATAATTTATTTCTGGATGTGTAATACACTAATATTACTTCCTATTCTATTTATTTTATGTTAAAATTGTAATATTCGCAAGCAACGCCGTTTCCTTACATTAGAATGAGGATTGAATGGAAACATAGTGAAATGCTGGCGACAGAGTAAAGTTGGCATCCTTTTTGGCGACTCTGTTGGCAACTTGGTGACTTATTGAACGGTGCCGCAGTTGATATGCTGCAGCACCTCCTATGGAGAGCTGTAACAAAGCGGGTAGCACAAAAACCTTCTCCACGAAAGCATACCAATTTTCATAGTGATCTTTTGAATGGTGTTGAAGTGAAACTCTCTAGGTCATATATGCAAACATCTATTTATATATATATATATAGATGGGTTAGTACTTTAAATATTAATAACTCCAAAATAGAATTACTTTATTTTAATATAACTTTCAATCTGTATTCCATCCTATTTACGAAAGCAATTTTTATCGTTTATAATTTTACAATCCATTTCCCTTTATTTTTATAGAAGTTTTATTTATTATAAGAACTATTAGCAAAACGATTAAATTCTTTTTACAGTTATGCGTCACTAAGTTAATTCTACATGCAATACTCATTAGACCTTAGTGAAAGATGATTCTCTTCATTTTAAACGAATGAGCATAGTATTTTAATAGTCCATAGTTGAACTTTCATTTCTGTTAAATATGAAACACGAACATTAAAATTCTCACCGTCCGTTTTATTCAGATATACTTTTAAATCCATTTAACTGAATTTCAATAAAAATCGTGTGGAAACTAATTATTTAAATTAAAATCTGTTTGATGATAAGTTGGAATTAGATATGAGGGCTTCTTTAACATAGGAAATGTAAATGAAATAAACTTATTTTTAAATTTGAAATATATTAAGTATTCACGAATCATTAAAAATTTGATTGTTAAATACTAACCAGTGTTATCTCTAATAATAGTGACGAAATTATAAAATATATCATCTATTATTCTTTGAATTCTTCAAACACAAATTTAATCAGATTTTTTTTAATAACACGTTCAAAATTAATGTTGCATATATATAAGGGCATACTTAATTATTCGTGTGGGGGTTTTCACGAAACTGGGTAAAACGTTAATTATTGTGATACCTATTATCTTAAATTTCATTTACCAACTCATCGATTAATGTTAAAAAATTATAATGAATCTGATAAAAGAAGCAGGTTGAATTAAGTATTAAACCCTTCCTTTTATTCGACAAATGTTACTTGAACATCCGTGCTATTATTTATCAACCATAATCACAAAAAATTGAGATTTTTCTTTTAAATTTCTTGCTGTTAAACATGAAGACATATTGATTGAACTTTGATTCTTTGATGTTTCTTTTGTTTTCTCTCTCTTTCTTCTTCAATATATGATGAAGAAAACAGCTCTTAAGTAAATTTTTTAGAGTTAATTGTTCATTTAAAAAGGCAAAATTCTTTGTTTTTGAAGGAAATAAATACGTATCTTGAACATATATAATGAACATAAATCATCAAAAATCATATATTCTCCTGAAATTTGAGAGAATCATTTAAAACAAATGCAATCTTCATTTTTCATTATAACAACACAAATTTTGGCTACTAAAAGTACAATTAAGAAGATATTCATTATCCGATTCATTTCGTATTTTTTCATTCTGAAATAATCGAATGATATTGATTCCGATTAGCATTCAACTAAAAGTGAAAATTGTAACACAGCCAGCCAATACTGGCAAGTAATAATGCACAGGTACTATAGTGCTCAACTCTCTATACTAATAATACTGAACTTCTTAATATAATGCCAGGAAAAAGAGGAAAAATCTTAATCACGCAAATACTTAATACTGTCTTATCACTTGCTTATTTTCCGGATCTCATGCCAAAAAGATTGTCTTTTTTCCTTCTTTTAAATCTTTTGTTTGAAAAAAAGATACTTAATCACCATTCGGGTACGAATAAGGCGAATGCATATTTAGTATACCTCCAGATATGCATTTTTGATAAAACAAACCTATATAAAGAAAAAAATGTCATGTTTTTATCTTTTGTTTCATGACTCATTTTTTAAAATTTCGTAATTAATAATTTTCTTAGAATGAATGTGTATGTAGAAAAATCTTTACATCTACTTCGAAACTTTAAAAAGATTTTTACGTTTTAAGTAGGAAATAATTTGGATGGTTACTGATAATATACTGTCTCATTGCGTATCAAAATAACAAATATGTATTCCTCTAGTACCATTCCTCTAGTATATGTATTCCTGCATACCATTACATACGCCTTATTTGTTTGCCAGATTTTCATACACAATATTGCAATAAGTAAAGCATGTAAACCAGAAAACGCAAAAAAGGAAATTTATAGATCGTATTCAAAAATTTAAAAAGGCATCATCTGAACAAATTTTGAATATCTTAAGCAGTATGATATTCAAATTTCCAATATTTTCAACAAACAATTAGCTCCAAAAGACTTTGCTTATGAATATCATTAGCAAGTAGCATAGCTAAGCCTGTTGATTTCACAGCACTGTCTTGGAATATCGCAGCACATCAGAAACAATATGCTGCACGCAACCATAGGTCGGTCCCCGCTCTGACAAGATTTCACTCAGAGTTACCCGTCGATCATTTTGAATAATTTCTTCAATTCGTGCCTTGAAGAACTTGGCTGGCCTCTCCCTGCTATATTGCGGTTTTCGACATCCTGTATGCTTGATTGAAAAGAGCGACACCATTTCGTTACATGTTGTCTGCTCATTGCATCTTCACCATAAACTTCCACGATTTGACTGTGAATGTCAGATGCGGGCACATTCTTTGCTCATAAAAATCGAACTTCCAAACGAAACCAATTTCCTAAGCATCTTGATATTTCAATCGTCCTGAACTGTCTGGGAACTTTTCATTGCCTACCCGCAAACAAGCTGTATGAGAAGTAGCCATTTGTCTCCACTCTGAGGAAACAAAATTTCTCCACAATATGTAGTTTTCAAATGCTGCGGCTTGTAACTTTTTTTTCTATCATTCCTCATGTATATATATGTAATAATTACCTCTATTATCCTTTTAATTAAATCTTTTTAATAATATTTAAACAAAATTTAATTTTTTGGTTCAAAAATAATACTTTAATCTTAATCGTAATCAACTAGTTTCCGAAATCCTCGTCCCGCCCAGTTCAACCAATCAGAAATACTATTACATAATAGTCACGCACTTGTCACTGCCAGTATATAAAGCGAAAATCAAGTGTGATCTCTCTCTCTTTTGTCTTTGTGTTTTCTCCTCCAAGATGTCGCTGCTGCTTGTCACTTGTCCGCTTTGCTTTTTAATAGTCGCAATTTTTTCTCCAGCTCGTCGATGTGAAAATGTACAGCTCTTTTATCCTTGGTACCTTATCTGTGTGTGATTCGTCCATGTTCTAATATGAAATACCACTGTGATTATAGCTTCTGATGTGTCTGCCTAAATAAAGATGTTGAATGTCCATTCCGAAGCCCTACTAACATTCGAAAATTAATACAACACCGGCCACGACGTTACACACACACACACACACACACACACACATATATATATATATATATATATATATGAGGGTATTGTAAAAATTTGCTATTTTTAAGTCTTCGCTGCAGTCAACATCCAGAATTTTACATTTCTCCCAGTACTTTTTGTCAATTCGAAAGCCATCATTTTAGTACTTCGCAGATTGCGTCAAAATCTATTGTTTCACCTCTTGACTGGCATCATTTGTGTCAACTCCACACTAGTTTTTTAAGTTCAGGAAATAAAAAAAGGGACTTAGGCATGATTGAGAGAGTTGGATGGATGTCACAAAATTTCAAAGCCACAGTGTTATGATCTCTCAATTCGCAACTCGAGATGCTTGAGCGGGTACATTATCTTCAAGAAGACGGATAACTTTGGTGATCATACCAAATCGTTCTTGAACAAAGCATCAAGCAATTTGTTCAGCAATATGCAGTAATAGGTATTATTAATGGTCTGACCCTTCACCAGATAGATTGTTAAGATGACTCCACAACAATCCCAAAAAAGACAATATGACTTTCCCTATAAACCTCTACACTATCTTTCTAGGAAATTTTACCTCCACTCCTTCTCCGCCATGCTTTGCTAATATTTATGGTCCCTGAATCATATATTAATAGGTCCAAAATTCTACGATACTCCCACACAGACAAGGTATGAGTAACAGGATAACATTTAGACCAATAATAGACTGTAAATTTTGGAAATAGGATTGTTGCGTTTTATTTATTTTCAATTTCGAAATGAAATAATTTTAATGCACACTACAACTATACAGCTATTTTTATCTACGATAATTCCTAATAAAACTTAAGTAAATTATTCTATGAGCACAAATGTCAGAAATACCAATACAATGACATAATTTTCTGCTGATTGATTATGTGTTATTCTGCTAAGTAACCTAAAAAGGACCTTCAGATAAATCTCATTAATATTTATTGCTCTTTATTTTTCTTTCGTAAGTTTGTTATAACGAGCTAGAAGGAGCAGAAATATCTGAAGATTTTGGATTTCACCATGGAACGATATGATCCAGGATAGATTCATCGTTAGCGTCGATAAAAATGAAATGAAATGCAGCAGAAAAATATGGTATCCAGTCTCTGATGTTATATAATATAAAAAGACATTTTCTGAAGATAAAGAGGAAAATTAACGTTAGCAACATTTTAAAGAGCCACTTATTTGAGACTATATGAAAGTAAGAGATAATACGCGACGCGCAAATGTTATAAATCTTTTATATGTGATTATTTTAATTTTAGTATGGGAATTCTAACACACTACTCTTGTTATATCAATCCATAACGCTGCGTCATTTTCACAATTCAGGGAACTGGCTTTTCAATAACATTTATATCTATAGATTCCTATCCTTGCATTCAAATCAATTTAGCTAGGAAAAGTAGATTTGAAGACAGAATTTTGCATTTTTTTTGTTTGTTATGTTACACAAAAATTCAATTCTTTACACTCTGTAAATTGTGTTCACTTTTTAGTACTTATGTATTATACCGTCAGTCATTTTTACCAATTGAAAAGGCATTGCATATTCAAAAAACGTCGCCAATGGTAGTTATTATCGTATTCAAACGTGCGCGATAATGGTTTTCACAATTGGCTGTGTATCTCTGCCTTTGGCAACGTCTTTCGATTTGACGAAATAGGACGACGGTATAATACGTAAAGACACACTTTTCTTATTATTAAGTTAAGGGACTACACAAAATTCGAAGACATTTGCTACCTTTTGCTGCCGATAGCTGGATAAAGACCGACATATTTGAAAACCTTGGATTAAGAAAGATTCAATAGATGTATTTAATATTTCTTAATCTGTTTTTTCAATAATCTAATCTTTTCTTAATCTAAGGTTTTTCATTCTCATAAGATGTTTAGCTTCTTTGTGCTAGTACCTTTTTGGGGATTCATTCTTAAAGTTGAATTGTTGCTCTCAGTGAAAATAAGATTATTTCATAACAGAAAATATAACTTGTACTTTAACATTCATTTCTTTTTTAAATATTTATATATTTATACTTTCAAGTCTATTTTTGTTGCACATAAACTCATATTACGCAGTATAGAATGCGTTAGAATTTATTGTATGCATTAAAAGAGTTTAAACAATAAAAGCTGATACACTAGAATTTACTGTTAAATCTGTTAGCTGTATGCATTCTTGTAAAATTTACTATATAAGCTGAAATAATAGCTGACTTTTTCAGCCAAAGAGGAAAGAAGTTTAAGAAATGCCTGAGGCATAACTCAAAAACAGAATTCAATAAACGGAACAAAATTGGCTGAGAGAAGAATTTCCCGAACAACATAGGCATTCCAGTTCCACCAAATATTCTTCTCAGAGAACACAATTCCTTCTGCCTTCCTGAAACTCATTCTAGAATTCTTCCATCCACGTGAGTTATGCTTCAAATGTTCCCCACAACTTCGAATCTAAGAGAGGGGAAAGAAAAAGTGCTCAGAAAGAGATAAAAATCTTCAGAGGGTGAAAAAATGTTTTGCAGTTCAGAGGACACCAAAGAGGCGCCATCGGACTAAGTGAAAAACAAGTTATACACAGCCCTCCACCACAAAATTAGTTCCCAAACATCGTGAAAAATTCTCGATAGAGTTAATTCTCCGATTGACGTCAAACGACCTACGAAGGGCAAATCCCGCCTCTTCTTTCTGACGTCACGAATCGCTGAATGGATAAAAATCGATCAGTTTCGCCAAGAGCTTCAAAAGTCGCCAGCGCAAGCGCTGTCCTGGACCACGTGTCGCCAAAAACGTAGGATTGTAAAATACGTCCAAGCGCACGCTTGAAGAAACAATGTGGATGACTCGAATACTATGATGCGAATTTCGTCGGGAAATTTATGCCACGTATTTCGCGCGATATTTCACTGTCATTTATTTGTTGTATATTCGTAAGGAATAATTCAATGACTCTTTGATTTAATAACTCCAAGATATGGTCCTTTCAAATAGATTTTTTTTTTCTTAAATAACAAGAATTCTGTTAAAACTTGATTTTATTTTAATCTTTTTAATTTCTAGTTATATTAATTAATTAATTATTCTTGTACATTTGTTTTTGCGTCACAGTAGAAATCATCAAACAATGGATGTCAATCTAAAATGGAGATTTATATTGAATTAAATTTATCCGTTGGGTGCTGGGCCCGGAGGTGCCCAGAAGGGCTCGGATAAGCTGGACTTAACCAGATTGTCTGGTTATAAATTTCGATCCTCCAATGCCAAGGGGGCCTGTAGATACTTTGTGCCTAGGGCCCAAAATGAACTTAAATCGTCACTGCTGTTTGGGATTGTGAACGTATTAATTGGAAACTATATAGATAAGGGAAAGCATAACTAATCCAATGAACCACGATTCTGTTAGGTACGACTTAATGGAAAATTTAAGATACAGTCCAAATATCAAGAAGCCTTTGGCTTTGTTAATTTAAATTGTTACACTTGAATTTGCTATATAACGTATCGATATATTATATTGATTTTTTATTGCATTTTTTTAGTATATACGTATATATATAACATAACTTGAAGTACTTCTAAGTTGATTTGTTTGTGATTTATATAAAAAATGAAAAGTGCAGTCGTTTATCATATGATAGTTAAACCAAGGATTTAATAAATCGTTTTGAACTCCCAAGACATGACTAGAGCGGAATCTTATTTCAAGTATCGGTCGAAAGAGAGTGCTGTTCATCCACGTGGTTAGAGCAAGTGAGCGGAAGTCAAAGTCAAAGTGTTTATGCGGGAGGTGGGTTGGGTTGTACTGGGCAGGAGGTTTAACCCAACTGACATATAAAGGGCTGGGGATTCATCACACACACATTTATATATCTACAAAGTCTGGTTTTCTACATTCTCAATTTTTTTCGGTTATGATTGATAAATGTTCATCTCTCATTTGTAGAGAATTTAGACTATATATAGAGAGAGTGAGAGAAAAAAACCTTATTCTTACTTAAATGTTAAACTCTGTTCAGATTTATATAATGAGGGTGATAAAATAAACAGAACAAAATATCGTTTTTATTTTCTGTCAGCTAAATAAGTTCCTTTGACAAATATATTTAAAAAGTGGATTTGAACATTTTTACTTTACATTGCGCAAATGCTGTAAAATGAGAAATCAACTATAAATGTATACATATTATAACTTTACTTATGTACAAATTTGTTGTGAATTTAGTTGACTAATAAAATATTTAACAAATTTATATAGAATTGAATCTGATAGAATAACGTTGTGTATTTGAGTCAAGGGATGGTTTATGCAATATCGACTTTATAATTTAAGTTATGCTAAGATATATTTTCTTCCAAAACTTTTCCATGGCATGCCACAAGAAGAATTTAATGTGTAAATTAGATTCAGTTTGCATCAGCCTTGTTTGTTCACAATATAACAAATAAGAGAGTCTGCTTCAAACAATGATTCCAATATAATCAGATTTGATGAAAATAAAGTTTCAATTATTTGTCAAAATAATCTGCAAAGCATTTGAACCTGATGTAACATTTCGATTGCCTGTTCATTATAGTATTTTTTTCCTATCCGAGATAATAAAAGTTTATTCTATTGAATTGTTTGATACTATACTAACATGCAATACAAGTATTTCCTTTCATTATAAAATAGAAAGATAAATAAAGATTTTAATGCGATTCTAGTGCTTGCATCGCTCTTCAATCATATCGCAAAATCGGGGATATATTTTGTGACTTTCAATTTAACACGATTCTCAGCATTCAGTTGTTAAACAATTTCTTTGCGGATTAGAACTATTTTTCATATGAGGAAAGATTTTTTTTTTTTTTTACTTAAATATGTAGAACCAAAAGCGGAAAGCAGAGTATATACAATTTTCTCTCTACAGACAATTAATGACATTGAATAATTTACAAAATGGCTTTAAATTTTTCTTTAGCGTTATCTTTAAGATTTCTGCTTCATTCCGTAAATGTCCATTATTCTGAAAATGTTTGTCAAATAAGAGGTCCATTACGAATATATCAACTTCCATCCACTCAAAAATTGAGAAATTTGTAGAGTAGTGCAGAGTGTCATTCGGAATTATACCACAAGTGGCACGCCTGCCATAGTTGCCGACCCCTGCCATGGATTACATTATTACCTTCTTTAGTTATGATAATTAACTACTATATTATTGACGGGACTAATATATTATATGAATTAATATTGATGGTACTAATAGTATGGATAATACCAATATTGATATTATTGAATGTATACTAATGCTTATTATCATTAACAATGTCATTTATCTTATTAATTATGATACAACGGAATGGGCTCAGTAACCGAATGATCCTGTCTGCGAACTCATGACCGATGTTGATGAGTCGTGAGATTGATTTTTGGTGCTCCTGAATACCTACTGTGTAGAGCAGCGATACTCAACCTATATATACGGCCCTCGGGCCACATGTGGCCCTCCGAGCCTTTTTCAGTGGTCCGGTCAATACCCATTGCTCTGAAAAATTCACTTATTTAAGAACAATATATCAAAAATTTAGTGTCAAGAAATCAAATGTATCAATTTTGCTTTTTTTGTTGATGTCGTATGAGGGCGAATTGATATTCTTTTTCTATTTGTAACGGTTACGGTTAGTGATAACAGGCAACAATAGAGTAGTGATGGTTTTATCGTGAAACTAATTTTTAACTATCTTTGATATCTTGTAAGCGAAAAATATTGGAAGAAAATATGTCGTTTCAGGACGATTGGGTGGTTGAGTTTTTCGTAGTGAAAAACAAACATAGATCAGTAATTGTTTGATTTGTCACGAAAGTGCTGTATTTGAAAAATAACAGTAAAAATGAATCATTCAATGACACTTTTCCTCGAAGGTCTTTTTCAAGAGGTAATAAGAAGGCTTTTTCTTGAATAGTCTTTACAACAGCAGCAAAGTGTTTTGTCAGTGGTAACAAAGATATCTTATGAAGTTTGTTACGTTACTGTTAACTGTTTCAAAAACAGTTTCCTGATGCAGAAATTGTGAAGGTATACTTCTTAATTGTGCTTTTAATTCAGTGTTAGTGAAAAAAATAATAAATAATAATTAAAAAGAGCAAAACTATTAAACTCTTTTGATCAATTTTCCCCATTTTAACCCCTCCCCTTTATCCTCAAGATGCAGCCCGCGTGAAATTGCTAACATATGTATGCGGCCCATTGTAAAATAGCTGACATATGTATGCGGCCTAGCAGAAAAAAAAGTTGAGTACCCCTGGTGCAGAGGATCAGATTCAAATCAAATCCGTCGAGGATCATATTCTCCTGTTGGCATACTGTAGAAGTTTGGAGAGTGAAGAGTAGGGACGTCTTAAGGCATGGGCCAACGGGGCCCGGGATCAGGGCCTCCTCTCATTCTCGACTCAGCACCTTAATAGGATCATGATTCGAATAATTTCACTGGTCAAATGTTATTTCCGGTTGCATTATAAGAAAAACTAGGAATTTCGGATGCTTTTGAATCCAAAACCCTAATACTTGGCGTCCGTCTGGCTTTGGGCCCCCTAGAATCCCCACCTTTTCAAAGCGAGGCCGTACTTTACGTCACTGGGTCTAGGCTTACCACGATTCACCATCATTACTTCTGCAGTCAAAAGCCGACAGTTGGTAAAGCCGGTATGCGTGATTTTAAGAAACATTTATTTGCTTTGGGTTATTGTTTGTACGAGTATTTGACTACGTATGCTATATATTGCCTACTTTTAATTATCATAGGTGGGGCCTAAATTTGTGTAGGGGCCCAGGCCCTCAAGAAGTCTTAAAACATCCCTCGTGACGAGTCAGCACAATTGCCGTCTTCTTCACTTGACCAAGATTCAAAGTTAAAAAGTCTGTCACCGATGGCATTCGTGTTAATTCAAAATGTGACCTTAGCGAAACAGATTTAAAAATCAAATCCAAATAGGACACAATCGATTTATAGGCGGTAGTTACGGTATAATAACCACCACTAGCCTCGATTGCGATGAAAGTCAACAACATTATTCTACCGATATTATCTTATTCCTTTAATTCGAATTGTCAACACCAAGTTCTTAATAATAAAGGAACTACACCAAAATTAATTCTTTATTTTGATATGATTAGAATTAAGTAAATTATTATCTGTACAGATATTATCTCAAAATTCTTACCCATGCCCTACATATTCTCGAATCTTTCGGTAATGATTCGATTGCAGGCACTTGAAATATCAATATTATTATGAATATTTAAATTTCGTTTGCACTATCCATAATGTTATTGATGTAAATCTATAAATAATATTATCGACAATAATGCGATATTTCACACTATTGATGTTGCCATGATATTCATAAACTAACATATTAATAGAAAAATATTGATTTAAACTATTAATATTTAAAGAGCTATAGCTCAGGAAAGAGATCGGAAAGGAAAATAATTTGTTAGATGAAAAAAATGGCCTTTGCACCCAAATAATCTACATATATATTTTTAAAAAAATGGAAAACAGCTGAATATTTTTGACTCTTTATCGATAGTATACAGGTATAAATATTAGAACCTCAGTTGACGTTTAACTTTTCCAAATATTGGTCTGACATAGTCAAATTATAATAAATTCTTAATGCTTCGTATTTTGTTAATTTTTTGCGAATGTAAAAAGAATCTTAAAATCATACTGATTTATGAATATAATTGAACACAAAAGAAAAATTTTCGCATAAAATTTTTCTTGTCTCTAAATTTATTTTCACTCTTTACTTTTCTTACAAATTCCCTTCCACTAATGATTTGTTGGGTAAACTTAATTGTCAGAAACGAAAGAATATGCTAAAACCGTATTTGCTGCTACATATAACCGAACACTTAATTGCAACCTCTGCTAAATGGCATCAAATATATGCAAGAATTGGAGAAAATTTTGCTTCCTTTAATATAGCAAATGTGTTTATACAGGTATGTGAATATGAATAACGATTTTATGTCCTGAAAAAAAAAAGCCTTGTGTGAATAAGGATTTTAAAATATTTACAATAATATATTATTACAGTCATAGTATCATTCAATTCCTACTATTAGCTCACACTCTCTCTATATTTATTTATTTATTTATCTTGGTGGAATTTTCAATCGTTAATAAAATACGTTTTAAAGCGCTCAATTGAGCTGAAATTTTATATACATGATTATTTTGGATGACAATACAATAATTTAATTATAATTAATAAAAATTAATTGATTAAAACTAATTATTTAAAGAATTACAAATACAGCCACGTGGGCATTATTTTTGGCGACTTTTGTCAAAACTTGAAAAGGTTTTTCTCTCACGTTTTAAAGCATTCAGTTGAACTGAAAATTTATATACGCGATTGTTTTGGATGACAATATGATACTTTAATGATAATGAATAAAAATTAATTACCCCTTAATGTTGTGATTCTGTCATATGTATATATACATATTTATATTAATTGTAACTATTTAAAAAAAGTAGCTAAAATAAAAATGTTCTTTTTTGATCTAAGTAGGAATTGACTTAAAATTCTTTTTTTTATATTACTTGTTTTTTAGAAATTTCATTTTTAAAATGCATTAAACTGCAGGGTGTGGCAATTAAAAGTAGCCCAAATGAGTGGATATGATTGGACGTGCACTAAGTGATTGAAACCGGTTCACATTTTAAAGCGGGTGTTGTCAGTGTTGGCTGATCAGTGGCGAACCGTTTGTGACAACATTAACCGAGGAGGAAAAGACCTATAGCTACTTCCGATAATGCAATTACCCGTACATCCTGCGGCACCATGGATCACATTTACACAATCTTCACTTCTGACAGAGTTGTTAGCTGTGGTCAATTTGGTCTCGGCCCCAGCTGGCCACCTAGGTCACCCGATCTGTCAGTGTGCGAGTATTTTTTGTGGGGAACTCTCAAGTCTAAAGTGAATCGAAGCAACCATCATAATCTTCAAGAACTGCAACAAAACATTTCTGATGGGATCGCAGCGATTTCAGCAAGTGTAGGTTCAAACTACATTTTGCAACTTGCTGACCAAGGCCCAAAGGTGGTAAGAGATGAACATTTTCAACATCTACTATAAGCATGTTAGTGAATTATCGCATTTAATTTGTAATGTTTCTTTGTAACCAGGGACTTTATTTTCCGGGTAATTGTTATTTGCCCCACCCTGTAGCACTATTGTTCTTGCCATAAATTTGTGAGAGGTCCGCGCCTCTCTTGCGAGCACCTAGTTATGTGGAGGAAAGGGAAGAAACACTCAACATGATTCAGATCTAATCTGTTTATTTCAACACCAAGATCAGACACAATTTCAACTAATAATCCTAAAAGAATGTCTCAATAAAAATCGTGAAAGTGGAACAACAACAGAAACGCATAAGCGATTAGACGACTAACAAACTGGATCCTTCTCTTAATTCAGAATGTAACTTTTTATTTAATTTAATGTAATCTTATTTCAATCTTAGTGAGCAATCGTCACTTTAAGGTTTCCTTCTATTAATAATCAAAGCTCTATAATTCAAAATATTATACCTTTAATATCATCTGTCTAGAGTATATCTCCGCTCCTTCTCCTTACTAAATCTAGAAAACCTTGCCTATTTATAGCAAGTTAATTTACATATCACGGTTCCCTTCTTACGAAGGGATGGTTGTGAATAACGCGAATTGATAGCACAAAGATTTCCCAAGATGATTACTTCGAAGGTCTCGTATAGATCCGTCACGAATAGGTAAACGTTTTATCAAGAATGTCGTATGTAAATGTGTTTGTATTTACTCGAATCTAAATCGCCCTATTTTTCCAGTATTAATGCTACTGAAAATCAGGTGCTTCTTAGAATCGAAATCAAAACATTTGTTGGGTGGGGATATTGAACTTCCACCCGTTTCAAAAAGAAAAATGTAAATAACCATTCCAGCCACATTTGCATTAATGACTTATCCTCTTCCGTTGTTTATCTCCAGTATCATAAAAGTGCCCGTATTTAGGAAATTTTTGTATACGCCTTCTTTTAATCAGCTAAACATCGAAGACATCGGCAATAACATCAAGACGAATTTACTATGACGCGTAAAATACGCCGTTTTGTATGGCGTAAACAAAATATAATTTTTACTTGTAAATGTGATCAACAGTCTTTAAGAATTCTTTTATCTTTTTCTATAATACATTCTTTTAAAAAAAATGTTTCGTGTGTGTAACAAATCCATTGGATGGCACGGATGACGACGCCGTGTGGGAAAATGGTGACTCCGGCACCAATTTCGAAGTTAGCAGTAACGAATCATTTTGGAAAGATATGATACTGAAAATTTTTGATATATACTGATAAAATAAATCAATTATAAACTTCTTACTACTAATCATTTAAATTTTTTTTAAAAATTAAGTATATATCGGATATTGATAAACTTTTTGCACAATTTTTTTTCCCACAAAAATATTTTATGAATTTGGGATGCGGCTTAGAATCAAATAAATACGGTAGCTACCATTTTAGGCGTACAACTAAGTTTTACCAAAAATAATTAATAACTATTTTTCTGTTAAAAACCGAATTTCAGTTCAAATACGAGGCACATAATATTTTCTTCTTTCGATATAAGAGATGTTTCACATTACATTAACTAAGAAATTAAGAGAAATATCACTTTATGGATATCTGAACTTCTTGCAACATTATTCCATTCCTTTACATAAAAAAAAGCCTGCAGAATCCTTTGTCAAATTTTAGTTTTTTTAATTTTATACAATAGTTCGCGCGCGCGTGATATTTCGATACTTCTCATTTCGCACGCCCGGAGCGATTCAGGAAAACTTTAGATATACCGGAATCAAGGAATGTAATGAAAGCCATTAAAGCATTCCTTAAGTGGCCGTAAAAAATAAGTTCGGATAAAATATTCGATTTTTTTTCTTTTTCTTTTTTTAAAAAGAAGTTTGCAAAGAACTAAATACTCTTCCAAGTTCCAGTAAAGGAACTCGTATTTTTGTAATTTTTGTTTGTTTCATTTCTTAAGATTTCTTTTTGCTACTCTGTGAAATTTATTATCTTTTTTTTATTTAAAGAATTCCTTGCCATTATTTAGTTTTATATCATTCTTACCTTTTCAAACGATAGAAAATATGACATTGCTCTCTTCATAATTTTTAGCTTACATTAACAGATGTACTTTAATACATTTGTTATTTATATTCTTGTAATATTTTCCAAAAATTTTTATTTCATGAAATTTATTTTTTTTTATGCTTAGTGTGCTTTATATATATATTATCAATTATTATGGAATTAATTTTTTTTATAATTTAATTTTTTATATAATTCTCTGCAGAAAACTTAAGACAAAAAAAAAAAAAAAAAATTGACAATTTTTCCTTTTATTCATTCAACTGTAGTTTCAAGTTGTACTAAACAAGAATATTAAGAGTTTTAGATAAATTTTCTTTTTTATTGTAAATTTTAATTTTAAATTGTTTTTTCAAATAATGTAGAAACTGGTAGTTGCAAAGTCTTTCGAATATAAAGTTAAATGAAAACTAGAAAATTTCTCATATAATAAAAGCAACTCAATGTTGAAGGTTTCTCGAACTCTCAGTGCAAAGAATTTAATATAATACATATTTTTTATTACAAAACCTTGGTTAAAATTGGTTTAAGAGCTTCCATACTGATTTCAAAATTATCAGATAAAGCACTGGGCTCCAAAAATTAAGCTACAATGTATTTTTCGGAGCGCATCATTAAAAAATATTGCAGCAACAATAAAATTTATAGCGTAACTTTAAAAATAATACTAACTCCTAGTAAATAAATAGCTTTCAAAAATCTTATGCATAAAAAAATGAAAATCTCATTACTTTTATTTTAAAGAAATGAACATCTATATAGAATTTGTGAAGAGAAAATGTGTAAAACACAAACTTTTGCAACTTCATCTGATTACTGATTTTTAGTAGTTGTTCGTAATTACGTCGGCAATAATCTAGCCGGGAGAATTTTACAAAATCCAGGAAAAGTCCCATCTGATTCGTAAAAGTGGCAAGCGTTTGGATGGGTATTTGTTTCAAGCTAATGCTGCTAGATGTCTGCAAGTGGTTCTCAGTGCGGTCTAACGATTGAGAGATCAATTTAAATTAAAAGATACTGTGTCCAGAAAACTGATTTTGGCCGGCCACCTATTATAACATTTGCGGCAGACCGTTTTCTAACTTTTTCGGATCCAAGGAGAACAGCTACAGCTAATGTTGCAAACCATTTTATCGTATCAGGAACAAGAATATCTGCTACAACGGTGTGGAAACCCCTTCACAGTGTATATCTCTTTATAAGACGATCAGTTGTATATATTCTGCTGAAACTACTACAGAGATGTTCCGATTATGTTGGACAAGAGAATACGTTTCCTGCACCAGACAACAATGTGTGATATGGCCCCCCTTTGGTGACCATATCCTTGATTGTCAGTGTGAGCTAGAGGTGTGGGATTCTCAAAATGAACAGACATTTTAAATTCTTAATATGACTTTATTAAGAATATAACTTAAGCCTCTAACAATTTAGATAAATTTATATAAATGAGAATCTATAATGGACGAACACACAAAAGTAGTTAAACCGAATCGCGTAATTTAGACCACTTTATCTAAATGATTATATTATCCGCCTACTCTCACTTCTGATAATATTATAAGTCCTAATATCAAATAATCAGTCTTACCTTAATCCAAACTAAGGTTTGATCTCTATATGGAAACGTCTGGGCGCACGTGCAATGGTATGCACCTTGTAGCAATGGCTGGATATCCCGGTAACTTTACGATAGGCTGTCAATTCACGCTCGTATCTCTTCCAAACATAACTTTCCCTAAATTGCCATACATCTTACTGAAACTTCTGTTCTTTTAAAAGCTATCTTATTCGCATTTGTTATTTTCTTATTCGCGTTTCACTTCTTGGGTTTTGGTTGGAAAAGAGTTGCCATTAATCTTGGCCGTCAAAGAACCCAGAGGTTATGTTAAAGAAAAGACGCGTGAGCCCGTCACAAATGAACTTTTGTTTTCTTCACAGATGACTCCCTTTTAACTTTGAACAAAGACTCTGGGAGTTTGGTGATACGTAAGAAATAACTATGTATCGAATATAACTCATCCAACAATGTTGAAAGACACCGTTACAGAAGTGGTGCAGCTATGGCTTAGGCAGAGATCTTTCTCGTTAGTCAATTGAACCTGCTTGTGTTATATGGAGAAAACAGGACTGCTGTGACATATCATAAGCTGAATGATATTGATTGGTATGTCTAGATTGATATATATATTGATATGTCCACCCATACGCAGCTGTCATTGGTAATAAAACTCATTCATGATTGGTAATAAAACTCATTCGCGAGGTCCCACTGAGTTATGCTTGCTGAGAACTATTTTGAGGATCACAGTTTGGAACAAATAGAATGTTCAACCTAATTTCCAGACCTGAGTTCATAAGAGCATGCCTTGGTAGATATTTTGTAGCTTCAAGTCCTCCTTCTAGGTCGTTACAAGAGCCGGAATATATTGGAGGCAAAGAAATTCGATGAGCACTTGTTTTTGATATAAAGTTGGTTTATGTTAAATGTATGCAAATTTCAATCATTTTCAAATAATAAAAAAAAAAAACAGAGTGTACCCAAAATTTTGGAGGGTAGTATATTTCAAGAATAATCTCAAAAGTCGACAATCAAATTTAATGTTTCTCACGTTCTAGCAGTCTATGCATGTTGTTTTTAGCCTCCATTGTCTTCCCGTCATCTATAAAACTATAACATCCTATTCCAGGGATGGCGAACCAGTGGTATGCGACATAATATTTTGGACACGCCAGCAATTAAAATGGTTTGTATTTTATTTCAAAATAACAAGGTTCACACTATGAAGTATTACGAACAAACGCGGCCGGGAGCACACTCGTTTGTTATTGCCCTGTCGTGGACTACAATTGCTTATGATGCAAAATTTGTCTACGCATAGCATAGTCAATGTCGTTGAAACTAGTGTAGTTTATAGTATATTTGTGTTATACTTATGATTTTTAACTGCTATTTATATATAACATTAGTTCAGCAAAAGAACAAAGAGTGCAAGATAGTAAGTGTAACAGCTTAATATCAAACTTGGTGAATCTAGAAATATAGCATTATTAGTAAAGGCGACGAGGTGTGCGTTTTATGTTCTGGAACAGTGGTATTCAGTAAATCGTCTGTAAAACGACAGTTTGAAGCAAATCACAAATCCTCTTGTCAAAAAAGTGAACCACAGCAAAATTAATTAATTGCTTAGAAACCATTTGGCAGATGACTCCAATACAGCATGGATTCTACTAAAAGCAACATCTTACATTCTTAATATAAGTTATTCATCATCCAATTTGCAACAACAGAAGTCACACTAATGCTACTTTAATTTGAATTACACGTATAATTAAAACATTTACAATTATACAGTGAAAAGGTATTTTTCGTAGTAAATAACGAGTTTCGAGTTGTTAGTATTTAGTTTTATTATTTTTCCACTAATCGCAACCTACTGACCTAGTCACATTAAGGTATCCGACTACGTTCGTAACCGTGATTTTGCAAAAGCGCATAAATGGATAATTTTCGTGATATTTAGTGTCATATAGATTAGAATACATATATGCAATTGTTTTAAGGACATTTTGACAAAAAAAGTTATTTAAATACAATATTTTGGCAAAAGATTAACTTAGAATAATTTTTTTTCAAAATGTTCTCCTTTTGTGAAAAATGCTTCTATTATAATAATATTTTGCCTATCTATAGCTCAGACCTCTGTATAGAGGCTCAATTAGAATCTTTGAAATATATAGCTTAGAAGTGGGTTTATCCATATTTTACGACAACAGAGGGGAGTAATTTTAAGAAAAAAACGCCGATAATTATTTTAATGGGTTGTAACTCTGAAAATTACGTGAATTTTTCAAAATTCCCAGTTGAGCCTCTGTAAAGGGGTCTGAGCTATATACAGGCAAAATATTATTATAATAGAAGCATTTTTCACAAAAGGAGAACATTTTGAAAAAAGATTATTCTCAGTTAATTTTTTGCCAAAATATTGTATTTAAATAAATTTTTTTGTCCAAATGTCCTTAAAACAATTTTATACATGTAGTCTAATCTAAGTGACACTAAATATCATGAAAATTATCCATTTATGCGCTTTTTTAAAATCACGGTTCCGAACGTAGTCGGATACCTTAATGAAACTTGTGAAATACCATAAACTTTAAGAACATAGTAATCCAGACGCTGTGATCATGAGATCGAAAACTGGTAACAATCATGTTGATTTGTTAGCTAGATTACCGTTACCAAAGGTCAATGTTTATAATAAAGTAGACTACTGTTTATAATAAAGTAGACTACTGTGTGTTCAATATAAAATTGGCTTTAAAAGTCCTTCCAGGAAAAAGCCCATTCATGCCAATATTCCTTCATATTCATCGCTGTGGTCAATTGCAAATGACATTCATATATATTCTTATGTGTCATTTGCTCAAATTCTACATTATTATTCCGCCCTATTTATTGTTTATATGTCTTTTTCCATGAAATTTTTTAAAAAGAATTTTTAAATAACATCTTTTAAGTTTTTTTATAAAAAGTTTCGAAAGTTTTTATGGTATTAACATGAATTATTAATATTTAATAGTATGATTCAACAGGATAAATAATCTTTAAAGATCACGAGGAACTTTTGGAGGTTGAGAGACATGTGTGCCAGCAAATATATTGTGTCTTAAAAGACACAATAAGAGCCGCATAAAAATTCATCTGCATTTTGTAAAAGTTGCCACAATGGTTTTAAGTTTCACCTCGTAGTCTTAACAAGACTAATGTATCATGATTTTCATGAAATCCGTATATTCTTATCTAAAAGGTTGTTAGTTGAAATTATATATTTCAGTTGAATTAAATTAAGAAAATAAATTCTTAATTTTCTCATGTTACACTCATTGCATCTTGCTCGTTATTCCAATTTATTTTAGCCTTTAACCATTGATTGTGCCATTTTTTTGCCATATACATCATACACCACATACTTATGTATTCACATATGCTTTTTTTTAGAATGGAGATGTTCCATATTTTTTAGTTTTTATAAGAAATTATATTCCTTCTGATAACGTTTAATGCAATTAAAACTTTTGGTTAGAAATTTTTTATTTTTTTTATAAAAAATAACAAAAGTTAAAGCTGTTTGGGGAAACAATTTACATAAAATCTCCTTTTATTTTAGACTTTCACAGTATAAACATGTTACTTAAATTGCAAAAGTTGTAGTATCTAAAAAATTAAAAAGAAAGTATTGAGTTTTGGATTTGCAACACATACGAATATGTAAAAGACATTTAAGAGTAGACGGTCGAAACGACTAAATAAATGAGTTTTCTCTATAAAGGAGCCCGCTTACAACTTAACTGTATAGTTAAACAGTTTATCGATGTTTAGTAAACCTTCTTGTGACTGTTTGAAGAACAAACTAATCGATCAATTATTTCTACTAAAATGGAAAGAAATATGCTGGCTTAGTTTGATCGATTAGTTACTGCAAGTGAACAGTTTAAAAGTTAATATTCATCTTAACTACACCATAGACAAAATCTATTAAGATTCAAGTTTAGTTTATTGTAAAAACAGTAAGATTTTGCTTGAATTTTTGTAAAAAATTTTATTGGCGTGCAATTTTAATTTAAAAAATGATATTAAATATGGTGGCTCCTCAAAGCAATCGGATATATCAGAAATTTGTAAAAAAAAAACACTTCAGGCGGAATCTTATTCAAAAAAATATATATATATTACATTTTTTTTTATAAATATTTTAATTATAAATACATTTTTATTCTATAAATTCATTTCTATTCAATATATTAAAACTTTTATTTTTAAAACAGTGTTCTATTGTTTGAAAAAAAGAAAACGAAATGCAAACAGGAATTTTTTCGAATATAATTCATCTATAGCAATTTCGTTTGTGCCATTTGTTTTTTAATTTTTATACTATGGTGACACTGAAAATATCGTTTGGCGTACTTTTACTTGGTTTCTTCTCAAAAATATTCTTTTTCTTTTTAATATTATAAAAGTTTTATAATCATAAAAAAACAATAAAAGACGTTAAGAACTGGGTTTTTTTTTTCTCTTTTTCATTCCCTTCTAAAAATCGGTATGTCACTTTTGATGCTTGCACATAAATTTATTCCATCATCTAAACTATTTTACAGTGTAATAAAAGTGCTTTAATGAATATAAACGAAATGGAAATTACAGAAGTGTCCTTTCATCAGAGTTAACTCGAATTAATAGGACATATATTGGTAGAAAAGTTTTAAACAATATAAAAATTTCTATTAATTCGATCTACACTTCCCTCTTCCATTTCCCCTGAAACTTTTCTACGAGAGTACAGATTTTGTTAGATATAGGAATTTGCCATTTTGTTTCGGAAACTTCCAAATCTGTTTGTCTCTGTGCCGAAATAGTTTAGTGGCCGGAAAGATCGTTTGTAAGCCAAGGGTGATTACTCTTTCACACACACACACAACATCAGTAAAAGAATATAAATAATCTAGGTGTAGTAGACTTGTTTACCAAATATCGCCAAGTCACCAAATTTGGTGTCAAAAATAGGTGCGTCTATGAAGATCCAGGAAAGTTCTAGAGCGTTTGTATCACTAAATAATAGAATTTACTTCAAAGTTATTTTCAGTCAATGTAAAAACAACACAGGGATGTGATACTAAAGTCAAACATACGACAAAGTCTGCGCGTTTCATTTATCAAAATAGTTATGACTGTGTGCAGTAATTGAGTGATTTTTTCAATCCGTACTATTAAGAAATTATACGTGCATTACAGTAGCGCACTCAAGAATTTTTCAAGGGGGGAGGGGGTCCGGGGTCGAAATTTCACCTTTCTTGTATTATGCTCGGGAACAAAACAAAGTAAAAAACTAATTATTGAATAAATAACTAGCAATAATTAATAAAATTAATCATTAATAACAAATATTTAATTAAATTTTACGTACTATATACTTAGAATTATAATCAATCGGAAAAAATATCAAGGGCTTTGGGGGGGCGGACCCCCAGGACCCCTCCCTTGTGTGCGCCACTGGTGCATTATCATTATTTCCTGTTAGAAGAAAATTTACTGGAACTACGAGAAGGTTTCAGAATAAAAACGATTTATTCCAAGAAGCCTACGCATTATTTGCTATTACCTTTTCTACTTTTGAAAGACGATCAACTATGTAACAAGATATACAGGTTGTCCCAGGATCATTGGGAAAAACTTTAAGGGAAGGTAAGGGACTTCACACGGATTCCAATTCGTACAGCAACCCAAGGTCAGAAATGTCTTCGTTCGGGGGTGGGTGGAGTTGTTCACAAGAGTAATTAAGGAAACAGACCTGCATTATCTCAGCCATTTGAGCTCCTCGCCCGCAGAGGATTGTGGGACGTTTCTTATACACCGAGCTGGCAGATATGTACCTGATTTACGGATTGGCAAATGGAAATACCCGAGAATAAAGATTGTATGGCGAAAGGTATCCACCAAGAGATACCCCGGACCGTCGGATGTTTGCTAATTTGCATCACAATTTATGTGAATATGGATCATTACGAGGTAATAGACATAGTGGAAGGGCGAGCCACGTGTAACTGGAACTCACGACATTGGTGCCCGGATTCTTTCGAACGGTATCCAACACATTTTGGGGTGACATCCTATATATAAGCTTAGCAGTAATTTTCAAATATTTTATTTGAAATTTATTATTTTTTATACAATAATATTTTTCAGTTCTAATAATAATAATGTATAAATACATGCACATGTAATATTTATAACAAAGTATTGTTTACGCTTTGAACTTGCTTTTCAGAACATTGTGGCAAAAATAAACCAAACTTAAGAACTTAAAACTTTTATGCACAGTAAATTAATAGAAAAATCTTTACAATAATATTACATGTTAAATTTTTTTTTAAATTTAATTTTGATAGCATGAAAAAATTCTTTGCTAAGAATAATTATCAAAAAACACAAATTGGTTTAAATAATTTTAGTTGAAAATTAAATGGACATTAATGGATTTTTTGTGAACTTATGCTTTTTAAATCATTGTAACCAAATCTTTGTCTCGACATTTAAGTAAGATCTTTCAACTTGTTAACATCTCTGATAAAAACTAAATTTAAACTAATCATAGGAAAAAGTTACGCTGACAACATATTTTACCACTAAAAATATGTATAATAATTCTTTCTCTCTATTTTTCTCTCAATACAAATATTCGCAAAACAGTTTTTATCAAAATATTTCTGTTTTCCAAGAAGTTGGTGCTCTCTATATTTACATTTTCTAGAAATAAAATTATTATTTTTATGGCTGAAATTCCAAACAGTATATATTTCTCATGTTTTCCCAAGAAAGATATTCAAATAAGACTCCACATCAAATGTAAAAATACTACAGCATTTCTTCTATTTCTTTTCTTCAAATAGTTTAAAATACAGAGTAAATTTACACACACAAAAAAAAATTTAAAATAGCTGTAATTTTTTTGAATGCAATCATTTTAATATCTTGAAAACTTTACGCATTTCTTATAAGCATTCCTTGATTTTTCAAGCATCTCGAATTTAGTGTTGAAATGATTAGTGTTTGTTAAGACATTGCATGTAGGTAGATAGATATCTAAATGATTTATTAATTTTCTTAACCCAGTTCATTGGTATAAGATCTTGGTATTAGATCTTCTTAGATATTCAAAACACTAACTGTGTGTGTCTCTAATTATAAATAAACTTAGCGTAAAATCCAGCGTATAACACGCACTTTTAACGCACAAAAATAAGGTCGAAATTTAAGGGAGCGCGTTACACGCCGTTATAAAAACAAGAGCTTAAAAAATAAAAGAAAGAGATGAACATTACAAAATTAACCTTCAATGTACATCAAAATACTGTTTATTTAAGGTATCCGACTAAGTTTGGAGCCGTGTTTTTAAAAAGGCGCATAAATAGATAATTTTCATGATATTTAGTGGCACTTAGATTAGAATACATGTATAAAATTGTTTTAAGAACATTTTGAAAAAAAAATCATTTAAATACAATATTTCGGCTACAAATTAACTTAGAATGACCTTTTTTTCAAAATGTTCTCCTTTTGGGAAAAATTCTTCTATTATAATAATATTTTGCCTGTATATAGCTCAGACCTCTGTTCAGAGGCTCAACTATGATTTTTGAAAAATTCATATTATTTTCAGAGTTACAACCCATTGAAATAATTATAGGGGGTTTTTTTCTTAAAATTTCTCCTCTCTGTTGTCGTAAAATATGGATAAACCCATTTCTAAGTTATATATTTCAAAAATTCTAGTTGAGCTTCTGTACAGAGTTCTGAGCTATATACAGGCAAAATATTATTATAATAGAAGCACTTTTCACAAAAGGAGAATATTTTGAAAATGGGTTATTCTATGTTCATTTTTTGTCAAAATATTGTACTTAAGTAATTTTTTATTGTAATACTATTCTTAAAATAATTTTATATACATTTTCTAATATAAGTGACATTAAACATCATAAATAATATCCATTTATACGCTTTTGAAAAATCACGGTTCCGAACGTAGTCGGATACCTTAAAAGAAATGACATTCCTTATGAATTTAAAGGGATGTAGTTCTGGCAGTATACTATTTCTTCTAAAGCTTCGGATAACACCTGGAATAAAGGACTTCAAAACACAAGAGAATTTCACAGTTTCAATTGAAGTTTCTTCGTAAAAAAGAGGTGAACGTTATACGCTGGATTTTGCGATAACTGTGATTTGAAAAAAATTACAAAGTACGAATTAATTTTAAATAAATACGCAATGTGTTATTAATTTTCGAATGTTTATTGAGATAAATAAATTTAATTTCGCATTCCAGCATTAAAAACTTTTTACATTTAAAATTTGATGCTTACAAATTAAAATTATGACTTCGCGAAAGAAAAAGAGTTATTTCAAAGTTTATGAATCAAAGGAATTTTGCACTAAGCCGAAGATATTTACAGATAACTTAAAAATGGGTTCTTAATATCGGCATTTCATGAACTTCAGCTTAAGAATCCTTTTCTAAGATAATTTCAAAAACAATTATGTGTTGTTTGCGTACAATGTGCAGCTCGTTGTATAAAGTATAATTCTAAAAATATACATTGCCGGGTATTTCCGAGTATAAGTGGATGCATGTATAAGCCAAGAGTGCATTTTTTCCTTCAAAGTTTGCCCGAAATTCAAAAATCGCATAAAAGCCGATTTTTTTTTTAAAAAAACCCTTAAACTTTTAAAAGTGTATAATACGTGGGAGGAAACTATTCCAAGTCCAAGTGGCTAAAACGAATGGAATACTTTTCAATAAAATTTCTGTAAAGTAAGACGCCAACGACTGTAGTTTTATTTCTGATGATTCTGGTCTGGTTTCTGAAGCTAGTAATTTTTTTCCATTTATTTATTATTCTGTACACTTTTTGTGCTTATTTTTTTTGGCTTGGAAAATGAGCGAAAAGAGAAGTTTGTAAACTGTAAGTGATTGTCGACCTATGGTTTATGTCTGGTAGGATAAATTAACCACATGTTTAACATACGTATCCAGACATCCCAATGCGTGAATGTAAATTTTAAGAACTATTTGGGATTGATTGATTGAATATTATCGTCGCACTGTTCAGCTACACAAGGGCTTTTGGCGACGGACCACGTAATTTTGAAGAACTATTTGGGAACTCTGACTCTTATACTAGCTTTCAAGCATTTATGTGACTTTCTGCTAAAGTAAAAGTTCCTGCAAAATTAAGAATAAATTTGTTTGCGTATAACTCTAAAAAACGGGGGGAAAAACCTTTTTTCTTAAACTACGTTTTTCTCTGAGATTAGTGTACCGTATATATTAGCCTACCCCCTCATCTAAGAAAATTTTTTAAAAGTATTGGCTTACACATAGATGTATGCTGTGCATGCCCTAAAATAACTGTTGATAAAATTAAATGTTTATTCTGGCTTAATTTTTAAATGTTGCAATAATCTCTAAAATTTCTCTTGGTAATTAGAAATTGGTTTAGAAATCAGTTAAATATGACTAAAGGGAATAATAGCAAAAAATTTTAAAATACGAGGGGCATTCCAAGGGTAAATTTCGTTTCTTTTATCACACAGAAACTTAATTACCAAAAGAAAATTCATCATGGCATCATGAACTTTACACCTTGCACTATTTTTCGATGTAATCACCAACATTGAGACATGCTATCAAACACATGCAATTCATTTTAAGAAACAATTATGTTAAAAATCCGTGCCTTACAATGCAATGAATTATCGCTCAGCCTGCGCCATCTCAGTTTCGTTTTGTAAGAAATTTTTAGTCACAGAGGAACCAGGATGCTTCCCCCGTTTTTGTTTCTGAGGCTGAGTATCATTCTTTCTATCTCGTAATCTAGAGCAGTCAGTGGCGTAACGTACCCCCCCCCCCCCAACAGCCCAGGGTTCTGGGGGCCCAGAGCCTGACTGCCACTA
>BMAV01006641.1:138641-151108 GCA_019973955.1 Trichonephila inaurata madagascariensis | reverse complement strand
TGTTTATTCTGGCTTAATTTTTAAATGTTGCAATAATCTCTAAAATTCCTCTTGGTAATTAGAAATCAGTTTATAAAATATGATTAAATTGAATATAATAGCAAAAAATTTTAAAAAACGAGGGACATTCCAAGGGTAAATTTCGTTTCTTTTATCACACGTAAACTTAATTCGCAAAAGAAAATTCATCATGCACTATTTTTCGATGTAATCACCCCCAACATTGAGACATGCTATCAAACACATGCTATTCATTTTAAGAAACAATTATGATAAAAATCCGTGCCTTACAATACAATGAATTGTCGTACAGCCTGCGCCATCTCAGTTTCGTTTTGTAAGAATTTTATTACTCACAGAGGAACCAGGATGCTTCCCCGGTTTTTGTTTCTGAGGCTGCGTACCATTCTTGCTATCTCGTAATCTAGAGCAGTCAGTGGCGTAACGTACACCCCCGCCCCCCAACAGCCCAGGGTTCTGGGGGCCCAAAGACTGACTGCCACTAAGTACCTACCCTTTGTAAAAATCAACTTGGGAGCCCCAAACCTGACTTTGTAGGGGCGCCCCAAATGTTCTCCGCTACGCTACTGAGAGCAATGGTTCTTAAACTGTAGTCCGTGGACCCCTGTGGGTCAGCAGCACTTTTCTAGAGGGGCCGCGAAGCTCTCTCAATGTTAAGATTTTCCTGTTTTACAGACTCTGAAAGACATCTTGGAAAAATTTAAAGATGTGTCATCCTAGACTAGATAACTAAATTGTCCCCAATGAAATTATTTACCAGGAGATGTATTCCGATCAAGAATATTAATTCAGTTTTCTTATGGTTTTCAACTACATAGCCATCATTAAAACGTAATATTTTCAAAAAACATACTGTAGAAACACGTGTGCTGAATTCCCATAGCGCACCAATACGATGACGATTACATACCTCTTGAATTCTTAATGGAATTGCACATACGTTATCTATTTATTTGAAACTAGTATTTTGTAATATTTTAATTTACATGCATAATTTGATGTTCATTTTTTTCTTAAAGGAAAAAAAGAAAGAAGTATTAAAAAAAGTCTGTATAAATAGCAGATGCAATCTTTTAGGACTATTGAGGAACCATTAAATCATCCAACCCATGTGTTGGGAGTCCGGAGGGGTGCTAAAAATATAGGTGTCCGCCATGTCAGGCTGATTCATAAAGAGGGGGAGGGGCGTAGCGATCTAAATTTTAAGAACCACTGATCTAGGGTCAGGATTGCAGAAACTCTTTGGCAACCCAAAACATTATGGAGAATGCGATGGGCCTGAGCATGACCAATACGCAGTGGAGACGCCACTCTGACACCATTATATGCCTG
Organism: Trichonephila inaurata madagascariensis; assembly: GCA_019973955.1. Taxonomy (NCBI): domain Eukaryota; kingdom Metazoa; phylum Arthropoda; class Arachnida; order Araneae; family Nephilidae; genus Trichonephila; species Trichonephila inaurata. The sequence continues at coordinate 149,755 of BMAV01006641.1, read as the reverse complement.
TCTACTAACATCATATCCTTCTCTCTTGCAATTTTGTTTTCCTTCGCGGATGTGGAGGGACGCCCCCTTTGACTTTCATGCTCCATATGATCTACCTTCTTTCACTAAATATTCAACACCAGCAATCAACCATTTGACAAGACATGACATCTTCACCATACATGGTGTGTTAGCATTCATGTATGATAGATATACTAGTCCCAAGAACCCACTCATACCGAAAAACTGCCCACACTTCCATTGGAGACCCCGTTGTCAGCACACCTTGTAAGAGGCCTCGGACCTCACTCCCGGGCACCTAGATGTGTGGGGGAAAGGGAAGAAACACTCGGCATGATCCAATTAGTTTATTTCCACACAAAGAGCAGACACAATTTCAACTAATGTAAGAGAATGTCTCAATGTTAACCGTGAAAGAAAAACAATGACGGTAAAACGCTAACAATTATGAGACTAGCAAACTTGATCCTTACCTTGATAAAAGATCAAACCTATCATCCAATTTAATCTAATATCAAATCAATCCTAGAGAACAATCGTCACCTTAAAGTGTCCTCCTAATAAGAATCAAATCACTATAATTCTAATATTATACCTTCAGTAGTAATCTCACCTGGCTCGAGTATTTCTTCTCTTCTTCTCTCCCTAAAGCTAGAAACCCTTAACTATTTATTGTAAGTGAATTTAACTATCACGAACGATTCTCTTTTTCCGAAGGTTTGGTTGTGAATAACTCGAATCGATAGCCCTAAAATTTCACAAGAGGAGAAATTAGAAAAACGCTTATAGATCCGTCACAACCTCTGTCGAATAATCTTGAGCACGCCAGTCTACTGCTACTCTGTTTTTCGGCGTTCTGCGCATACATTGCTTCTAATACCTTGACGCTTCTTCCGTCGTTTTACCAGCAACCAATGAGGTTTCTTATATATTTCTTTCTCATTATTTCTTGACTATTGTTTCTTTCACCTGATGAACAAATTTCTCATTTAAAAAAAATGCTGATACTTACTTTCGGAACGTGCCACGTAATTAAGTTAATGGATGTTTAGTAAAGCTGAATACTTATTCAATTATATCCGTTCCAAAAACACTAAGCTACGAAATCTCATTCAAAAGTTTTCCTACTTCTTCACTTCAGTTCGGTTTAAAAATTATGAAAATTTTATTGAATAATGCAGAAGACTTTATTTGCATTTCCTTTCACTCAAAAGACAAAAATAAGTCGGAAAAATTCTGATTTGACTAGCTTATGGATACTCTTCACAAATAAATCCCAGAACGATAAAGTTTTCTTTTTAGGCCAATGAAAAGACATTCGAAAAACATAAAAATGACCAGAAATGGGCTTTGAAAATTTTCAAGGCGAATTTAAAAGAAACCCCAATGCATAGTTTCCCATTTGCTTTCTTTCAGCGCTCTAATGGGAAATCAATACGTATTTACATTAGATTCTGCTGCAGTTTGCAAAAAATACTCATACAGAAGCACATAATTTACTTTCCCCTTTTTCCATGTAAGATTAGGCTAATCTAATAATATTTAAATTCTGTTTCCTGCTTATTTTATGTTCTTTCTCATTACTCTTTCTAAGCTAATCTTTTTTTGTTTCAGATTTATCTAAATCTGTCTTTACTAATAACGGCTTTGGTAATCAGATTGGGAGAGTGGTGGTTAGCATGGAATGTGATTAAATAAGATTTACATCAACATTTGCTGTGCTGAATGTACATTTATCTAAGGAATGCTATTTTTGTTTTGGATTCATAAACATAGTATGGCAAAATTTATAAAATGCACGTTTTTCATTAGAGTTATTAATTAAATAATGGTCGAAATTTATGTGACACCACATGATAACTGCAATCACGTATTTTCAGTCAACAATTCATAAATTCATGTGACGCCATTGTCACATGATAACTGCATTTCTAGACAATCAGTTCATGTGACGTCATAGTCATATAAGTGCAATCTCATATACCCAACTAATCATTTCAAAAATTCACGTGATGCCATAATCACATAACTACAATCACATATTTAAAGTCAACAGTTCACAAATTAATGTGACGTCGTAATCATATGATAACTACAATCACGTATTTACAACTAACAGTTCAAAAATTCATGTGACGTCATAGTCACGTGATAACTACAATCACGTATTTCCGGGATATTAATTAATTTCCCTGGAAATATGTGGTTGTAGTTGTTCATAAGTTCATGTGACGTCATAGTCACATGGTAACAGCAATCCCGCATACCCAGCCAATCATTTCAAAAATAAATTCACGTGACGCCATAATCACATGATAAATTCCATCACATATTTAAAGTCAACAGTTCATAAATTAATGTGACGTCATGGTCACATATTAACTACATTCACGTACTTTCAAATTCATATGGCGCCAAATCACATGATCACTACAATCACATACTTCCAGTCAATCAATTTCATAAATTTATATGGCGCCATGATCACGTGATAACTACAATCAGGAATTTCTAGACAATCAGCTCATAAATTCATGTGACATCCTATTCACTTGATAACTGCAATCACGTATTCACAGCAAATCTGTTCATAAATTCAAGTGGCGTCATAATCACATGATAAATGCTATTGCGTATTAACAGTCTGTTTTCGCTGTTGCCAACTTTTGTTTTTTACAGAAACTTTTTTAAAGAAGTACATTGTTGTCGACAATAACGCACTTAGGTAAACAATATGCCCTTGATTTAAAAATACACGTATTTCTTTTTTGATTTTGAAAAACCCTTTGAAGAATCTTAGAACTTGAACATATTTGCGGAATTATCATATTTGTTCCGCAAAATTTTATTAGTAAAACAACAAGTACGATTCTTATGAAAATTTTAAATTCGATAAGGAATACGTGATTACATTAATGTGACCTTTAATGATTTATCACATTGATTATACGAGGTGGTAAATAGAAATTAGATCTAGAAATATCCGAAAAGGGGATACGAAAACGCTATAATAAACGTTTTTGAAATTATTATACAAAGGGAAAATAAAATTGAATTTTTACAGCTAATAATTAGAAATCCTTTTTATTGTAACTACTTTCATAATAGAATGAGTTTTTCATTTATCACGTAATTCGTATCTATTTCGAAGTCCATTTTGAGAAAAATAGCATTCATAAATGAAAATGGAATTTAAAAAAATATCAAAACACATGTTACTACATCGCATTTTTGTTACTTTCAAACTTTAATTACTTTTATCTCATACAAATTTCCTCAGGGATTTTTCCAATTAAGCTTTTTTTATGTCAATCCTCATTTTTATTAACTTAAGGTATCTGATTATATTCGAAACCGTTTTTTTGCAAAAGACTCTCGATAAATGAATATTTTTCTGGGTATTAAGTGTCAGTTGAATTAGAATATACACATAAGATAGTTTTTAAAATATTTTTGCAATAACATATTATTTAAATGCAATTCTTTATAAAAATGATTTAACAAGCAATGTAACAAAAATTTTATCTCAATTCCTACTTAGGTCAACAAAGAAGAGTTCTATTTTAGTTACTTTTATTAAATAATTACAATTAATATAAAAATGTATATACATATGACAGAATCACACTATTAAGTGACAAAATAGAAAGCAATTTCCCTTGCAATTTTCCGTTTTCCTTTCTGTATATGGTGTTAAACTACTATTTTTTTTTATTATTACTGTTTATTCATTAATTAAATTTAATTATTCTAATAAAATAGTATAGTAAAAAATAAATCACACTCTCAGAAATTAGGCCATCCTAGGTGGGATTCGAATCCACGACCTTTGGAATAGAAGTCCAACGCGTTATTCATTGCGCTACAGGGTCCCAACGAACGATTTTCCTTTCTATATAGGCTGGGGGACAATTATTTTTGTTTGTGACTATTTATTCAATTTTTTAATTTTATTAATGAATTAATATTTGAAAAAAAAACCGTATTAACGTTAGGGGTAGGTTTACAAAACAGGATCGGTATCTGAGTAATGTTAAAAATAGGTATTTTTAAGTAACATTTATAAATATTCTGTTGAATAAAAATCTCCAATTTTTTTTTACTGAATATTCCTTGAACCATGATACATACTTTAATCAGAGATTTTACAGATGGGGTGTCTAGTTATTTTTAAAAAAAATATTTTTTTAACACAAATCTGGTTTTTTTTTTTTTTATTTTTTTTTTTTTTCAAAAACAGTGAAATTTTATGATGTTTAATGCTAAGCCAGAAGTCAGAATATGTTTTTGAAAAAATCGCTTGATTAGAGTACGTATTAAAGTGTAATTATTAATTATGCAAAGTTATAAGCTAAGTGTCATCCACTACAAGTTTAAAAATTGTATTTGAACTTGAATGGATGAATAGAAAATATTTTATTAAAGATTGAGAATTTGAACAAGATATATATATATATATATATATATGGAGATAATGAACTAATAGTAGGAATTGAAAAAAGGACATATTTTCAAAAAAAAAGTTCTCCTTTTATGGCAAATACTTGTATAATTATGATATTTTTCCTACATGTAGCTAAGACTTCTGCAAACAACCTGAACTAGAACTTTTGAAATATATAATTTAAAAGTGGGTTTATTAATATTTAACATATCAGAATAAAGAAATTTTTACAAATATCTCAGGTTATTATTTCAAACGATTGTAATTGTAAAAATAATGTGAATTTTTCAAAAATTCTAGTTCAGGCTCTATATCGAAGCCTTAACTATATATATAGCAAAATATTATTATTTATAGAACCATTTTCTATAAAAGAATGTTCTGAAAATATGTCATTTAATTTCATTTTTTTACAAAAATTACATTTTAAGTCTGGTACAAATAGTCTGACCACTGGACACGACTGTCTCTTGAAACATCTACATAGAATTCATGTTGGGCAGGACCCTTCTTGCACGCTCTGCTATTTTCGGGAGGACATGGATTCTGACCACATTCGCCGCTGCCCAGTCCTTAAGGGTTCCTCTTTGTGCGACCTTTATTGGCAAACAGGGACTTATTGGGTTTATATACTTTTCTCGCCATTTTTATTTTATTTTTTCCCTCACTTTGTTTATTTTGTCTGTTTTTCTTTTTATTCCCCCCCCCCCCCCCCCTTGTAGTGTAGAGGTCTTCTGTAACCCTGGCCAATGGAAATAAAAAAAAACATTTAAATGACTTGTTGCAATAATACTCTTAAAAAAATTTTGCATGTATATTCTAATTCACACACACACACACACAAATGATGCTAAATATTAAAAATATTATTCAATTATACCGTGATTCTAAAATTGTGGGCCGCGTCCCCTAGGAGGGCGTGACAACCCTATGGGGGTGGGGCGCGAACATATTAAAAAATCGAAAATAAAAAAAATTATTTAAAAAAAAATATCATTTAAAAGTAACACTTACCTAAAATATCTATTACTTAAAAGTAACATGTACAAAATTTAATGTGTATCCTAATAATCTGTATGGTTTATAATTAAATTGTATTACAATAATTATTATTATTATAATTTTATGTATTGTAATTATTGCAGTTTTAGCACCAAAGTGTATTTTAGATGAATGTAATACATTGTTATCGTATAGGTGGGAATGAAAATTATGATTTAAAATTGGGTAGCAAAGGTTGAAAGTTTGAGAAAATTGATTTACACACTTTTGAAAAAACTTAGTTTCGAACACAATTAGTAACCTTAAATATTGTAGATTTCGTATGACCCAAAAGTTATACATGAGGGGCAATGAGTTAAATAGTTCTTTATATTTAACAGAATAACAGAGAGGTGGGGGCCCCCTGCCCACCTCCAGAGTGTTCTCAATCAAAATTGGGGTGGAACCAAGCCAAATCGTACTGTAACCCATATGGTGCTCAAAGCTACGCCTAACGAAAGACGTACATCTAGGCCTTTTCCGCGATGAATTTGATGAGTCTCGATCTGACACCGTCAGACAGGTGGCATTAGCAACAACAGCAGAATAATTTACAAGATTTTGGTGTGATAAGTGCAATAAATGTAAAGTTTAGATGAGATAAGGCTTAAAAAAATTAACAGAGTTGGTGGGGGAAAATGCCAATTCAAATAAATTAATTATTGCGATAGAAAATATTTTTGAATCCGTATCAGATGTATTTCAAGTTAAATTTCCATCAGCTTCGATTCTGATACTAAATTTTTAGTAAGGGGAGAAATACAGTTCGAGGCATTAATATTCTTCACTAAATTATTCACACTCTCTTTAACTACATTTAAGAACTTCCTTATGTAATGAATAAGAAAGTGCGGTTTATTCATATTAATAATAACTTAACATATTATAAAATCCGGCGTATATAATGCACACCGCCGTATAACAAACACCTAAACTACCAAGCTGCATTTTTTATTGAAGTATGTTTGCCGTATAAGCCGTATAATGTGCACCCCCTTTTTTATGAAGAAATCTAAAATGTATGTGTGCAATAATTTTATGTTTTGAAGTCCTTTATTCGATATATTATTCCAAGTGTTAGAAAAAAAACAATATAGTTCAAGAACTCTATAACCCTTTAAATTCATAAGTTATGACATTTCTTTTAAGTAAACAGTATTTTGATATATGTAGAAGTCTAATTTCTTATACTCATTTTTTTATTATTTTTAAAGCTCTCCTTTTTACACCCGGCGTATAACACACACACCGTATTTTTTGTGTTGTAAGTGCGCATTATACACGCCATTTTACGGTATTTTCAAAACCAACAGAAGAAAACAAGGAATGGTTCACAGTAAGAAATAAAACTGATACTTCTTGTAGTGAGCTCAAGACAAAAGAAATAAAATGGCACAGAAAAATAAGAGACAGAAAAATAAATTGACAAAGAGAAGAATAAACCAGTAAAGAATGAATTGAATTAGATCTTACTTATTAATTAAATTTAAAATGTAACCTACGTATTTTCTGTAATTAAATTTTTATTCATGATAAGAAAGCCTTCCTATAAATAATTCAATCTCCACACCAAGGATGAAGTAAGTTTTTCAACGAGAAGAAAATATAAATGTTGAGAGGAACAGCAAATATTTAAAACAACTGCCCTCATGAAAAGTATGTCAAACTTCATTTTTGGGAAAAAAGATAATTAATCAATTTATTTTCTTCTCTAATAGGGAGAGTACTTCAATTTAATGTATGTTTCTGGACGCATTTCTTTCATGGTAAAACTATTTTTTTTTAAATTCCACATCGGATATAATACAGTAAGATGTGTATTAGAAATGCATATTAGAAGAATATATTTAGAAATATAATTATAAGCGAACTGTAAAAATATTATTTCTGAAATAAAGTGGTGGCATAATAAATGTATATGCTCCTATAGTATTTAATAACGCATCAAAAGACTTAAAATCAAATATCATTATGTTTATGTGGTTGTTGTTTCTTATCCCACTTGATCGACAGAAACATCTAGATCAATTCCAAGAACTCGTGAGTTCTTAAGGTATCCGACTACGTTCAGAACCGTTATTTTAAAAAAGCGCATAAATGGATAATTTTCATGATATTTAGTGTCACTTAGATTAGAATACATGTATAAAATTGTTTAAAGGACATTTTGATAAAAAAATTTGTTTAAATGGAATATTTCGGCAAAAAATTAACTTAGAATAACCTTTTTTCAAAATGTTCTCCTTTTGTGAAAAATGCTTCTATTATAATAATATTTTGCCTGTCTATAGCTCAGACCCCTGTACAGAGGCTCAACTATGATATTTGAAAAATTCACATTATTTTCAGAGTTACAACCATTTGAAATAATTATCGGCGTTTTTTTCTTAACATTTTTCCCCTCTGTTGTTTTAAAACATGGATAAACCCACTTCTAAGTTATATATTTCAAAAATTCTAGCTGAGCCTCTGTATAGAGGTCTGAGCTATAGACAGACAAAATATTATTACAATAGAAGCATTTTTCAAAAAAAGGAGAATATTTTGAAAATGGGTCATTCTATGTTCATTTTTTGTCAAAATATTGTACTTAAATAATTTTTTATTGTTTTAATATTCTTAAAACAATTTTATACATGAATTCTAATCTAAGTGACACTAAATATCATGAATATTACCCATTTATACGCTTTTGAAAAATCACGGTTCCGAACGTAGTCGAATACCTTAAACAATGAAGAATTGTAGCAGGACTTGATAGTAGCTGGTTCTTATGGCAACCGACACAAGTCAAGATATGGACAGGTGTGTGGCTTGAGTCACATTGCAATTCGGACAAGGAGGGTAAACTTTAAGATCCACCACATGCCGTTGAGCTCGGATATGTACACTGTGAAACCTAGCAAGAGTAGTTTCATCTAGCCTACTGCTTATCCCAAGCAAAGCAGTACCAAGGCGGTTTCTTTCATACCATTCATGTACGGGGACTTGCCTCCAGGAGGAATTGATATCGTGTTAGACCCGGGGAACAATTTCTGAAAAAGTAAGGTAGTCACCATGAGTAGAATATTTATGGTTGCCCTCACGGGCCAAACCATCTACATTCTCATTCCCGCAGACATTCAGGTATCCACTGAAAAAAGAACTTAAGGTATCCGACTACTTGCGACAACTTTTTTTTTTAAAAAAAATGGAAATATGGGGATTTTTTTGTGATTTTTAGATTTAGTTAGTATATTTTAAGGAAAAAATCCAAAAATTGAAAGCAGAAAAAAAAATTATTATTATTAAAATGGGAAAAAAACTGGTAAAAATGTACAAAAAATTACATAAACGGAGTCCGCTCTGAACAAATATTTTATGAGAAAATTCTCAATTTTTCAAGTTTGATGTGTTACTTTATTATTCATGTTTGAAATGACCTTCAGGATAAGAGATCTTTTAATTTTTACAAAAAAACTAGAGCACTTTATCTTAGTGATTGTATGAAATTGCTTAAAAAGACAGTGATTATATTCACATACAGGACTGTAAATTTTGAAATAAAACAGTGATTGATAAATCTGATGGTCAAAACACTTCTACTGTTATGCAAATCATACAAAAAAAATTTCAACAAATTATTTTCAAAACTTTTTGAGCAATCGCTGTCCCCATTTGAACTTTTCGCAAAAAACACATTTCGAGTAAAACGCATTTTAAAGTTTCACATCTAGTGTAAAGTTTGAGACATAGCCATCCTGTGATGACCATGTCTTGCCGGTTCCGCGTAAGCTAGAGGTGTGGGATTATCAAAATGATGAGACATAATTCTTAATACAACTTTTATTAAGAGTAACTTATAATACTTAAATTCTAATTTGACAATTATTAATTAGAGTGAGAGTCAAGCCCAAATTAAATCACGTATTTAAGTCAGATCACGCAATTAGATCCTCTATCTCAATTATCCTAAATAATCCTGTTATCTAATTACTTATATCTAATATTACCTTTTCCAGTTCTGGTCCCTTGACCTAGAGAATATAATCTATAACTTTATATATGAAGATTCTTGATCCGCAATGCAGCTAATTCTTGACTGCTTATTCTTGGTCCGCAAGATTTCACACTAAGCTTTGTCACGCTATTGATCAGAATGATTCCACACTACAACCTCTGAGCCTGCTACGCTATGCTATATCTAGGTTTGCCACGCTATCCTTTTATAGTATATCTCATTTACATATTCGATCCGTTTCTCTTCTTGGTATTGGGTTGGAAAGTTTTGCCATTAATCGTGGCCGTCAAAGAACATAGGAGTCATGTTAATCAGAAAGACGCGAGAGACGTCACACCATAAAATGTATTAATTTTTTTTCGAATCGAAATCAGCTGCTTAATTTACTAGAAAGTAGTTATCATTACAACTGCACTTTCTCAATACTTTATGAACATGTCATTACTCATAAAATCCCCACATCATCTTAATGCAACACATGAAGAAAACTATTCTTTTTACTGAGTCATCTTTCAATCAGTTATAATAGTAGTTACCAATTAAAAACGATAGCAAATAATTCCTATGCATAACGAATTCTAATAATATAATTTTGTTATTAAACCTGCCAAATGATTTATTTAAAAAAATGTAAAACTAATCTACGAAAATAAGTTAATACTACAAGAACCACAATCGTATAAATTGAATATTTTTCAGTTTCTACTATTAGCTCATAATCTCTATATATTTATTTGTTTGTTTATTTATTTATTTATTTATCTTGGTGGAATTTTCAATCGTTAATAAAATACATTTTAAAGCGCTCAATTGAGCTGAAATTTTATATACATGATTATTTTGGATGACAATACAATATAATTTAATTGTAATTAATAAAAATTAAATAATTAAAATTAATTATTTAAAGAATTACAAATACAGCCACGTTGGCATCATTTTTGGCAACTTATCGACCCTTTTGGCGACTTGTGTCAAAACTTGAAAAGGTTTTTTTTCTCACGTTTTAAAGCATTCAGTAGAATTTAAATTTTATATACACGATTGGGTGCTTTGGATGACAATGCGATACTTTAATGATGATTAATAAAAATTACTTACCACTATGTTGTGATTGTAACTATTTAATAAAAAGCAGCTAAAATAAAAAATTTCTTTGTTGATCTAAGTAGGAATTGAATCGAAAAAAAAAATTTTATAATACTTGTTTTTACTACAAATCTCTGTAAAAAGTAAGGGATGATAAATAAAAATTAATACTTTTTCAACTTCCTTCTTTTATATATTTTTATACATACCTTATTAAAAGTTAGGGCTATTCACATATGCATTTTAGATTACCAAGCTACATATATGTCGCCTTAAATTTATCAAATCTATTTGATCTTGACCAAATACAATGGAGGATATAAGTTTGAGACATAGCCATCCTGTGATGACCATGTCGTGCCGGTTCCGCGTAAGCTAGAGGTGTGGGATTATCAAAATGATGAGACATAATTCTTAATACAACTTTTTATTAAGAATAACTTATATTACTTAAATTCTAATTTGACAATTATTAATTAAAGTGAGAGTCAAACCCAAATTAAATCACGTATTTAAGTCAGATCACGCAACTAGATCCTC
>BMAV01006641.1:118000-130825 GCA_019973955.1 Trichonephila inaurata madagascariensis | reverse complement strand
CCCCCCCCCCCCTAAGAGGGCATGATAATTCTACTAGGAGGGAGAGAGCAATCGAAAAATCGAAAATAAAAAATTTAAAAAAATTGTTAATTTACTGAAAGGAATCAAAACAAAATACATTCTGAGATAATAAAAAATACACATTTACAAATGTTATAATATACTTATAAATTAATTAGTAATGCACAATGTACTTGATAATTAATTTAACAATACTAACTGAGAACAACTTTAATAATTACTAATATCCCCATGGGCTTGTACAAAATTATATTCAAAATTTAATACTTATCTTGATAGTTTATACAGTTTATAATTAAATTCGTATTGTAGCTTTATCGTCAAGTAAGTTATAGAATTCAATACATTGATATTGTATGGAGGGGGCATCATGAAAATTATGGTTGAAAATTGGGTCCCAAACATTGAAAGTTTGAGAAGCACTTGTATACAGGATAAAAAGTAACTGAAGGAGTTATTATCTAGTGTTTTTTTAATCATAGATAAACTGCACTAAACTCTATAGTCAATATGATACTCTACAATATATATTGTTTCTTTTGTCAATTTATTAATTTAATCAATAATTTGCCCCTATTTTAAGGTAACAGATTTAATTTACTCAAAAACCATTACCAGGCTATTAAATAAAATGGTACCAGCAAACGATTTTTTTTTATAATTCAGTGAAGAATAAATTAAAACACTTTACGTCTCAATAGCAATTCAAAACAACATAAAATATTCAGAAAGACCATTTTGAAGAATTTTCTTTTAAAATTAAACAGAAAAGAATTTCCACTACACAGTGAAAAAAAAATCATTGTTAATTACAGGTTATATATACATGTAAATCATATATAAATGTTTAATCAATGAATTAAAATTAAAATGCGTTGAGTTTAAAAAGAAAATGACATTCAAGCTTGTTAATTTAGTTTTATGGAATGAATTTCAAAATATTACTTTTCATTTACAAGATAACTTGGAAATAATTTTCAATATTTTAAAGGTTCTTTAATATTTAAAATTCTGGTTTTCATTTAAAACTAAAAATCGGTTTTTTTTCGTGATCAAATAGCTTTACTTGCTCAAATATTCTCCATACATTTCGTTGTTTACATTTTGTACTTCATCTACCTCAACTTGCACGTTGAGCTAAAATAAATAAATGGAAAAAAATAACTTAATATTCAAATTCTTTAAAATAAAAACTTTTAAATTTTGAACTTAATCAAGATCTAAAAGACTTCTCTCAATATCATGCTACCTCAGGATGTGCAAATTAAATTTAAAAATTATTTCATATTTTTCAGGAACCGGATCTCCTATACAGTAAATTTTATCTCAAGATCGGAAGGTTGATAGTTTCTTCCTTTTTCTGCATCAATCAACGATGTAAATGAATTTTAAAAAGAAACTTATAAACTTTAACCCAATTTGATAAGAACTTTTATTTTGTAACTTTAACCTCTAAATTGGGTGATTTTAATAACACGCCACCAATATATACTTTCTTATTACATTTAGAAGCTCACATTTTTCCTCATTCTGTTTTGTTTCTGATATGGGATCTGAATGGAATTTTCGAGACGAATTTTGAAGTAACAAATTAAGTGAACATGGTATCATACTATCTCATTTATTTCGAGGAAGTCCAAAGTAAACCTAAGTGACAATTATTAAAAGCAATTATTTTCCTTTTATTTTAGTAATGATTTCAGCGTAGAATTACACTAAGGCAGAATATTGTGTTAGTAGAAATTCAAATTAAAATAAGCGCACACTTTGCGAAAGCAGTTGTTATAAGCAAAACATAGTTTCATTATGTTTTCAATAAATTAGTTTAATTAGCCAATTATTTAACATTTAGCCATTTATATTTGCTTTTTACGTTTCTAAATATACACATGGCATGCTAAACTAAATTAAACTCAGTAGCGCAACAGCTCAAGGCCTACTGTGCCCATCTCAGTAAACGTAATCTTGGGCGCTGAGGTGCATGAGCAGATGTACCGGTACGGTGGTCAGTCTAACGCGAAACCTCCAGCGTTTAATTCCCAAAAAACGCCTGGTACTCATTTATTGACCCATTGAAGAGATGAAAGGCTGAGTCGACGTTGTCCAGCCCGGGATTTGAACCCCGGACCTGTGGCGTGGAAGGGTGCTACCACTCAGCCACTGGACTTCACACACAACATGGCATTTCCAGTAAATACTCCGTTTTTCTACCTAAAATATTCCCTTTCGCCAACAAAATCTTAGATCATTTTGACAGTGGTTCTCGAAGACTTTCTAACAACTCTCAAGCCTATTTTGTAGATTATTATCAATTGTTTACAAACTAGTGACCAGCACTGCACCAATAAGAATTAATTAATAATTACTAACTTATCAACAAAAAACAATAAAAAGTTCTTTTAGTTATCCCGTTAAGAGAAAGTAATGAGAAATTAACATAATTAATATTGTTTCTCTTGAGTATGTACAAGTATAAGTTAAATCAGTTTTCTTCTAAATCTAGGTTCGAAGGTTCGACCAGGCTCGAAGATTAATTTTTCAAAAATTGATTTTCAAAAGAATTTTATTGTTTTAAAGAATATAAATAGGTTTATACAGAGTCATGATTATTAAATAAATAACATGTATACCATCCTTTTTTTGAAAAAACAAACATTATTTTTTATAAAATTTCAGCAAAAGTTTCGATGTTAAGTAAAACAGCATAAATAAAAATACGTTGTACATAATTTAACTCTAATTTCATTGATATATTTTTTTATCCATCTGAAGTGTTACAAAATATATAAGATAAATGATATTTTAATATATAAATATTTTATTGGCATTCAAATTTGCCTTTAATGATTTTTCGTCAAAATTACTTCGTGTTCTAAGCCAAAAAGGGCTATAAAATATGATTAAGTACAACTATCTAAAACCTGTGGTTTGTTACACTCTCTTAAGAGCTTATAATATAAGTGATCCACATTTCATTTAATTTTACAGGATTGTTTTGGAGATATCCCATTTTTCATACACAAATTACCGTAATAATTTCATTCCTTAAAAAACACATTTAAAAAATATTTTCATAAGTTAGATGAAGTAAATATCGGAGAAACAATTTAAGATTCTCTATCTTTATATGTTATTTCTTCTTCCTCCTCAATATTTATATTATTATTTCGTTTTCTTCTAATGGTCCTAAAATCTAAAACCTAAAAACATCTTTTCAACCTAGTCGGTATACCTTAGGCATATTGGTTGGCGATTCAAGAACAGTTCGCCATGCATACACAACTACTTCTATACCAGGCAGCATGGGTTGCCATATCCAACAAGACATCCAAAATATATTTCATTCAATGTCAAAATGTGCATCATAGGTTATTGTTAACTGTGACTGAAAAACTCCATAATAATTTCATCGTTTTCCTTATCTCCCAGAAGGCTGCTTATTCGTGGGCCTTGACCTGGCCTTTGCCGATCAGGAGGCATTAGTAACAACAACAACAGGCTGCACTTTCGATCATTTGATGTTTTTGCTTGTGTTATCTTTCTAATAAATTTGGCTTCTCTTTTATTTTGTTGCATTTAGGTGACCAGTAGCGTAATTTTTCCCGCTTTTTGAATTCTTTTCAAGTGATTAATAGACAGATTTATTTTTCAATCAGAATCCATGTTTTGCTTTTAAATTCTACTTCACAATTACTGAATTTGATGAAGATTTTATACAAAAGAATTTTTTTACCCCACTTCATTTTGTCTGTTCATTTTGGTATAAATTTTTTTAAAAAAAATTCTATTCGTCTTTTATAAAACTTTTAATTTCTCAAAATTCTTCTTTAAATTGATATTTTTTTTAAATTCTATATTCTACTTTGCCTCTCAGCTTAAGAATGTTAAAATATAATGTGTGATGAATAATATTTATATAATTTTAGATAAATCTCCATTTTCCGACATCAAATTCATTTTAATCAAGGTTCAATATATGTTTTATCTTAATTATTGATTTATTTTTTTAAAAAAAATTTCCATGAGAGAGTAATTTTTGGAGAACATATAAAACGAAAAAGGACATCACTTAGTACAAAATTTTACAATACATTCTAGAATTTTTTAATAGGTTAAAGACACGCCATTTTATTGTTCAGAATAGGGTTTTCACTCTTGATTAGTTTTATGACTTCATAAAATATTATATGGCCTTGAGTAGCTAGAAAGTGCTACTTGAAAGTGTTAATAAAAATTCAGATCAAATCAATCACAAAATATATTCTATGGTTTTAAATAGTATCTTTATAACGCTGATCAAACCTTGTTTAAAAACAATGTAAAACCCTACATATTTTTCTTATTTAAAAGTATTTCTGAAGGATTGTTTCACTTAGAGTATAATTACGCCCACAAGAATATAATACATTAGAAACATATTGCAATACTTATATAATTTCAAACCAAAGTAAAAAAAACGAAAATATCCATTAACTCACCTTTAAAAGTTCCAAAATTTTGTATTTTCTCGAATTAATTAAATATATTATGCAATTTACCTTATAACATACAAAACTGGGATTTGTGATCTAAATTTAATTGTTAAAATACTGTGAATTGTAAAAAGTATGTAACACAAAAACGCATAAACAAATCTTTAAAACTTTCCCGGATAAGGATTTATATTGATCAAAGTATTTTGAAATACTTAATTTCCCATTTAACTACAAATTTCCTTTTAAACATTTCGAAACTGTATTGAAAACCATAAAAAAATATCTCATTTTAAGAAAAATAATCATACGTGAAAATTATACGTGTTTGACAGAAATGAATTCCGTGTATGCGAAAATGATTTAAGATTTACTTAGAAAGAAAATTCCTTTCTTGAATGTTGTTACACAGTAACGAAAGTGAATAGAAATAAGAAAGAAAAGCATTGAATATATTTATTTACAAAAGCAACACATTTTCTTATTTAGACCCTAACACATGTTTTCAGCTTTTTTTCAGTCAAATGCTCTTTCTTCTATACAAGCAAAACTACTTGGGTTACTCTTCTTGTCATGGTTTTTTTCACTTCAGTTTTCCACAATGCAGCAACCAGAAATAATTCCCCGTCATTTTTCCATTCTATTGCTTATGGTACCTTTATCATACCTTTCGAAATTCACAAAAACTGTCTCTCTATTTAAAATATTGCATCTGGAATCTTTTGTAAAAGCCAAGTAAGCGAAGAATGTTATAAAAAGCTTTTGAGTAACCATAAAGAATGAAATTCCTGCTGTATATTTCTAAATACATATGTTGAGAGACCATATTATTAATATTTATATATTTTTGAAAATGCTTTTGCCTTATTTTTAATACCTGCTTCGATCAATGTTTTTATATGTTAAATAAAAAGGGAACAATGCTTAGTTTAATTTCTTTTATCTTAATCAAGTTAATTACAATTATTCATAAATTTGTGCACAAGTTGTATATATCTGTATATACTTATACAGAAGAAAAGAAACTCACTTTCTTATTCACAAAATTCTCTCGAGATTTCCTGAAATATTAGACCTATAATCTTGGAATTTGATTGGAATATTCCTTTAATGGTTAGAGATCCGCTGAGATCGGGTTTTGCAAAATAGACTCAAAAGGGAGGTTGCGGGAGTATTATAGACAAAACAATTACAGTTTTTGAACTATTAGACCTACAGATTTGAAATTTTCTAAGCATGTTTCTTTTGTTTATTAGAGACCCGCTGAAAATAGATTTTGTTAAAATTGACTCCGAAAGGGGTTTACGGGGTTTTTCTTGAACAATCAGAATTAAAAAAAACTTGTTACACAAGCATGTTTCTTTTGTTGAGTAGAGATTCCCTATGTTTGATGTTGTTATGGTTATATTGATGAGACATCCTTTTGTTAGATGATAATCAATACAACCATTACATTACATTTAGACACTTAAACGCTACGCACACAAACAGAACAAAAGATGATGGACAAAAACTTAATGTAACATTATACATACAAGTAGCAGCCGGCGAATTTACCTTACAATCTCGGTTTTGTACAAAAAGCAGCCCCGAATTTCAAAACCTCGCATGGCTTCCGAAGACGTCTCTTCTAATTGGCAGACAATCGGATGATGTTCGTTATGTAATTCTTAATTTAAATATGATGAGGTTTTAATTGCAGAGATAAAGTTACGATTATATCTCGTTATGCGGGTGATTAGCAGTTACTTATTTATGCAAAGCCCTAGAGGGTCGGGACCATTAATATATATATATAAGGATACAGGACAAAATAACAGGAACGCCTGTGAAAAAATGAAATTCTTTTATTAGTAAGGAATTGGATCACCTTCTATCTGAAAAACAGCTTTCATCCGATGTGGGATTCATAAATAAAGGTCTTGAACAAAGCTCATTGGAATTCGCACTCCTTTCTCGTGCAGAACCATCTCTAGTCCAGGCAGTCTGCGAGAAAGAGGATACCGCGAGCACGGACTTTGTTCTCTAAAAAACCCCATAAACACTCAATAATGTTCAAATAAGGTGATTAGAGACACTACTTTAGATGCTCCACTTTATTATCATGCTCATGTAATCATGTTTGAACACAGCGAAACATTTAAACAGGGGCGTTATCATCCTGAAATACATGATGTTCTTCCGAAAGGAGAGTCTGAAGCATAGGGAGAAGATTATCTGCAAGAATGCTTCGATGATGGTCGCCTGTGATCATCTCCCTCAAGAACAACGAGAGGCCCCAATCCATGGGAAGATATTGCAACCCCACACTATCACAGAACCTCCTCAGTGTTTTAAAGCTAAAACCAGGCAGTCAACATGAAATTCTTCAGCTGGAGTTTGACAGACGAACACACGTCCGGTGGTCTGGAATAATGTAAACAAGAATTCATGAGACCAGATGACTTGTTCCCATTGTAATTGTGACCACTTTCGGTGGTCTCGGTACCACTCTAGTCTCTTCATAGCAATCCACGCCGAAACTATAGATTTTGGAACAGCTACTCTGCCATGAATGTTTGCAGCATGCAACTCTCGTTGAATAGTTTTCATGGATACTGGGTTCTGAAGGTGGGTATTCATCTCGGACGTTATAGGCGGCAGTGTTGTCTTGCGTTTTCGGGTGACTATCCTCTTAAACCCTGTATTTGACGGTCCTTCAACTTCGACTTTCTCCGACTGCTGTGACTCACAGAAGACACCTTACCCAGGTTTGTGAAGGCTGTAATAACCCTTGACAAAGGGGACCTTGAAACACCTACAAGGTAGGCTGTTCTGGACAGTGACTCTCCAGCGAGGCTAACTCCAATTATCCTTTCTTTTTTCACGTTGGAGAGGTCATACATAATCACGTTTTACTAAGAGCGGAATTTGTTTCATGTAATTTGTTCAGAATTTCTTTCAGAATTTGTTCACACTGTTAAATACTTGACTGATACCTTCCCTTTCACCACCAATAGGTGGCACACTGTTGAGACACCTGGCGGTCTTCTATTGGACGGTCGAAGAACGACTCATTTTTAAATGGGTGTTCCTATTATTTTGTCTTATACCTATATATATATATATACAACAGAAAGAGCAAGAGAGTTACATAGATGTAGATATAGATAACATTTAATATTTTCATAGCATTTGCTTGATGATTTCAACGATTCAAATGAAGTCGTTTTAGAGTTAAAGAAGTTTATTAGAGTAGCATGAAAGAGCATTGATCTTATTTGAACTTTGGTTACTACACTAGCATGACATTTGAGTAGAAAATCCCTTTCTTGACTTCCATTCCACTTCACGTGGGAATTTTGAACACAAATTGAATATAAAGAGAGGCCATTTTCTTCCCTAATATATTTATAATTATATTTACAAGGGAAACCTTAGTGTAATACTCAATTATTGTTGATTCTAAAGGTAGTACAGGTTCATCCATCGGGCTTCCAGGGACCCGGAAGGGCCCAGAAAAGTTGGACTTAACCGGATCCAAGAGCCTCTCCTTGGACCCACCATTGTCAAGGAGCCCGTAGATCTTCTGCGCCCAGGTCCTTAAAGGAGCTTAAACCGGCACTGGCAAAAGGTTAAACTGAAGAACAAAGCACATAATCTCCCCACACATTGACAAATATACTGCCATGACCCCAAAAAAAGAAGAGTTCTGGAAAGCCATGGGAAACTCTGGCTACTGTAGCCCCAATCCCATGGTACCTGGAGAGAGCTGAGGCTGTTGCCCGCTTTCGCCTAACTACTGGACATGACTTTTTGTGAGTATACCTCCACTGGCTTGGCGTGCCTGCTAACGAGGTCTGCCCACTCTGCGGCCACGCCGGAATGGAGGGCGACCACCTGCCCCAATGCACTGGACTCGCTGACTACCCGGCTGATGACATCGTCAGTCGGTACTGGGAGGCTCGGCGTCAAATGGTCAAAATGCCAAGCAAGGGTGTTGGATAAATAAAAATAAAAGGTTAAATCCTTTTATCAATCAACAAAATTTGTTTCAAATTTTATTAAGCATCTCAATATTATGCACACATCTCTACTTTTCATTACATTTCATGAAAGAAAAAAAAAACTTTGACAATTATTTAAGCTATTTTCGTAAGAAAATCCATTGAAAATTCTTTTTTAAAAGAAGCAAAGGATACCTTTCACTTACAAACAAGCGAAAAAGTTCATCATTCATTCTAAAAGGTTACGCGAGAAATCAGAATCGCCTAGTTAGTTTAAGGGCGGAGACGATTTGTGAGAGGATTTCCGAGAGCTCTCGTAATTACAGGGTGCGGCAAAAGAACCGGAGGATTTTTAACGCAGTAAAGTTTACAAAGTAGACGAGTTTATTAGAACCAGAGAGAAAGTTGGCTTTGTAAAGGTTCGTGCTCGATGTAATGAAGTTTTTTTTTATGATCTTAGAAGCTGTAATATTGTGCACATAACATATACTATCGAATTAACTTTTTTTGTTTGAACTGTTTCTTTTAATTGGTATATCGATAGTTTGAAGCTTTAAAGAACAAAAAATTTAACTATTTTTCTAAATAAATGTTGAAATGGGAAATAATTTGCAGTCTTTGGAAAAAGTTTTTTCAATTTCTCGAAAAACATTTTTATTTTTTGTGCTTTGGTTAGAGGCATAATTCATGTTTCTCTTTTGTATGTCATTGACTA
Source organism: Trichonephila inaurata madagascariensis (assembly GCA_019973955.1). Taxonomy (NCBI): domain Eukaryota; kingdom Metazoa; phylum Arthropoda; class Arachnida; order Araneae; family Nephilidae; genus Trichonephila; species Trichonephila inaurata. The sequence goes on along the minus strand of BMAV01006641.1, from coordinate 121,631 downwards.
TTTTTTGCTGGTTTGCTAGAATTTCCATTTTCTAAGGTATCCGACTACTCTAAAATCGTGAATTTTGTCAAAAATTGACAATTTTGTTTTGTAATTATTTTTATAGGCCATCTTATTAGTGTTGGCGCCTTCGAACGTAATTGGCGACTTCAGGGTTGCCGGAATAAACATATGCAACGCGCCATTTTAATTATTAGGACAGAACGCTGATGCAACTGATTGAATTAACATGAAAGGCATGATGCTTTGGACAGAGCGCTTTAAAGCGATATTTCTTCTTAACCCTGTAAATAGTCTTTAAATGTTTGTGTGTGTGAGTGTAGTGCTGTGAAGTTATGTTTAGTCATCAATAAACTTATTCGTATACCAAGGGCTCTTCATTGATCAGATAGAACATTAAAATCAACGTTACAGTCCTCTTGCTCTTCAATGAATTCTCGACGATACAATTAGCTTTATAAAACTACCAAGTTTTTATTGTCCATTCCCTAGAACAAAAAAAACTCAGTGGCGTAACGTACACCCCAGCGACCCGGCTTTGTGGGGGGAGGTAGGTTTCTAGGGAGCCCAAAGCCTGACTGATGCCAAGTTAGATCCTTTGTAAGACCCAGTTTGAGGCCCAGAACCTGACTTTGCAGACGGCGTGGTGAAAGACATCTCCGTTATGCCACTGCAAAAATTACAAGTGTTTTAGTAAAAGCAGATGCCATATCTTTAAACAAGATGTCAAACTTTAAAATGCATTTTACTCGAAATGTGTTTTTTTACGAAAAAGCTCAAACGGGAACAGTGAATGCTCAAAAAGTTTTGAAAATAATTAAATGAACTTGTTTGCGTATGTTCTGTTTAATAGTAGAAGTGTTTTAACCTTCAGATTTATCAATCACTGTTTTATTACAAAATCTACAGTCCTTTATGTGATTATAATCACTGTTGTTTTTAAGCAATTTTATACAATAACTAAGATAAAATGCTCTAGTTTTTGTGAAGATTAAACTACGTCTTATCTTGAAGGTAATTTCAAAAATGAATAACATAGCAACACATCAGAATTTAAAAAATGAGGATAAACTTTTCGTACAAAGTGGGCACCGTTTATACAATTTTTTGTAAATTTTTACCAATTTTTTTCTCCCATTTTAGCAATAATATTTTCTTTTTCGCTTCTTAATTTTAGCATATTTCTCTTAAAATGTACTAAATAAATCAAAAAACCACAACCCCCTCCCACACACAAATCCTCATATTTTTATTTTTTTAAAAAAAATTGTCGCATTAGTCCGATAACCAAGAAAGTAATTTCAATACATTAATTAGTAACAATTCTCTATGCGTTACGCATTGCAGATTCAGAATTATCACAAAACAATTTTTATTTATTAATTATATTTTAACATAATTTCTACTACAGTGTTACTGCTACTCAGAACCCATTTTAAAAAAATGTTTGGAGACAATAATAATAAAAGTAATTTTTATGTTTCCGCTTCAGACTATATTATTAAGTTGATTCTGAAAATAAAAAAAATGTCAATTTAATCAGCCATTATTTTACAATTTTAAAATATTAACAGTTAAGTAAAAAGTTTATCTTAATTCTTATAAAACGCTCCGTTTTTAAAAATCTTTAGTCATTTATGAAGTTGCCCCCCTCGGGTGCCCTTCTCCTTGATTATCAGCGTGAGCCAGAGGTGTAGGAATAACGAAAGAACTAGAAATTGCCATGATCTTAATTTGTCTTTTTTAAGATCTTAAAACTTAAACATCTAACAGATTAGATAATAATAATATATGAGGGAAAATCTACGACGAAAAAAACACACAATATAGATAACACCGAAATAACTTAACCCGGACCACTATCAATAACTAACTCGCCTAAACTCAATTCCACTACTATCACAGATCAAATAGTCAAATAGTCAATCCTACCTTAATTTCGATCTACCGATCGAATCTTACTGGAAGTTGCGTCTTTACTGGAGTGCAATGGCATTCACCTTGACCTAATGGCTTTATGTCAGGAATAACTTATATGTTGGCTGTCACTTCACAATTTAATCACGGACTATCATAACATTTTCCAAATCGCCACACCGCTTACTTTAGCTTCTGATATTTAAAAGCTTCCTAATTTGCATCTTTCCTTCACGCTTCACTTCTTGGTTTTGTTGGAAAAGAGTTGCCATTAATTCTGGCCCCAAAGAACCCAAAGAACATGTTAATGAAAAGTCACGTGAGCCCATCACACATTTTAAGTATGATTTCTTAGAACAAAAAGTATGGAATTGAAAATCGGCTCCCTTGTTGATTTTTAATAATTTTTTTTATAGTTTAGCCTCGAAAAAATACAAAAAGTTTTAAAATATTAACTTTAGTATTTTTTTAAGAAAACGACTAGAGCTCGCAGACCTAAGTAAATACTAACTTTTATAAAACAATGCTTGGGAGTATCTACAAAAAATTTCAAGACTCTATCTTAAACAGAATAAAAGCCTTAGGGATTAGAAAACACTTACACCTTATTTCATTACATTATCTTATTTTATTTTAATAATACTACGATAAAAAATACTCTTTTCATTATAAAATATAATTAATCATATTCATTTCATCGCAACTATTTAGGTACAAAAATACGTGGTTACTTTTTTTTTAATATCTCTATTTCTCACATCCAGGATGTGAACGACAAATTTCTTTCAAAATCTCATTTAACAATAGGTTTATTTGTTAACTGTAAAATGTTGATAGCGAAAATAACATTTATAAATGGAATCAATCTGAATTAGCTCCGAGACTTTTTAATTTACATTTGAAATGAAACATAATTATGAATAATGCAATTTCTGATTCTAGTTTTATGCATTTTACTCTCTTGCGTAATTAAAAAACCTGACTGAGATTTTGAGTTACATAATTGATTCAGGAGCTTAGAAGCTACGGCATTTTCACATTAAGCGAAAACTTAGTTGCTTATTTTATTAACTATTTTAAGAATTAAACTTATATTTTAAATACATTAAGTACGCCTTTATTATCAATTCTTTATTTTTTTCCGAATAGAACTGTAAGTTATTAAAAACCCCAAAAAAGTTACAAATACAAGGTAAACAGTTAATAATAGGTAAACAAAAACATAAAGTCTCAAAATAATCGTAACTATCTTTCAAAAGGAATGAAAACTAAAACGAAATGCAATTTAGAATCAATAAATCATTTAATAATTACTGTAGTTCTGTATTGTTTATGTTTAATCGTTACATTTTCATAAAACTTCATTCCCCAGTTAACATAACGTCATTTTTTCATTTTTTTAAAGATCTCCCCTTAAAATTTCAAAATATAAGCTATGCATTATATAAATATACAGGGTGTCTGGACTTTTAAAGTATTCAATAGTTATGGCTTATTATTACAGAACTACTCATCAGAAAATAACAAACTCTTTATCCATTGATTGGAGACCCCTTCGAGATTCTTTCGGTCTAGTCCGATTGGCCTCAAGTGTTCGCATTATTCAGTGCATACATTTCAGTGGCGTTCATTATATATATATATATATATATAGGGTGTTTGGGCTTTAACTATCAAAAAGTGATGGCTTATTATTACGGAACTACCCATCAGA
>BMAV01006641.1:45511-113000 GCA_019973955.1 Trichonephila inaurata madagascariensis | reverse complement strand
TATATATATATATATATATATATATATATATATATATATCTGATAATTCTAATTTTGAAACATTATTTTTATACCTTTATAAAAGGAAATGTTAGCAGGAAAACATATATTTTAACTTCTGATAAGATAATTACTTCGTGAATATTTTGACAAATATGTCTTCATCAATGATACATTCTTGCAAGGAAGTCTATTACTTCCCATCACACGAATATCTGGTGTTAGACTCTGTTGCGCCATGTTTAGTGCGAATGTATTTGATTAATAAGATTAGATTATATTACTTTACCTTATTAGTGAGAATTTCCTCGGTATATTTCTTAATCCCGAGAAAAGACGACATCTTCGTGATAACTCCCACGCAAGTAAATTAATTCACACCTCCGCATTTATCGAACTGCGATGAGATGGACTTCCCCAAAAATACGGAAATTCCATTTGTGATCTCTGAGGTTCTTAGATAAATGTTATTTTTTGTAGGGAACCAAAGCGCTCGTTTAAGTGCTTTAAGGTTCGATCGCTGACAACTCTGTTTTCCCAAGAATACATCTTTCTGTTGGTTATTGTATAAAACTCGTCTAGTAATTATTACAAAAGGAAAATTGTATTATTAATTAGATTATTTCATGTGTTATTTTGCATTTAGTTTTAATGGTAAATTTATCAAATGTTTGAAAAAGTGCTATCTCAAAAAGTGTTCTTGTGTTGGATTTCAGGCTTGATTTAGTTAGAATTAATGTCACACAAACAATATCGCTTTTTTTGCACATATACTCGCATACATATACACATGTATACATATACACATATACTGGCATACTCGCGATTTAAAATTATAATCAAACTGATGTATCTCAAAATCTCTGAACTTTCACATCATTAAAAAACTTCTAGTTCCATTTTCATTTAGAGAACAGAACTTGGAAAGAACCCTATTTGAGAACCTTAGAACAATATGAAAACATTCCTCTAACTATACAGTAGGGAAATTAAAGTGTTTCACTCAATTTTATTCTATTTATACTTAGATTTTAAATGAGAGAATATTTTTGTTAAGATTTAATTAAAAAAAAGTAAAAAGGTGCTTTTTATTTTAATCTAAATTTTAGATAAGCATTAAGATTTCTATTTAAAAAATATATGAATTTTAACGATATCTTTTCAAAAATAAATAACGATTGACGTATCATTTCAGCTCAAACATAACTTAAATATACAGAAGAAATCCAGACTCAAAATTGTATTAAATTATAGTAGTTTTTAAAATGGATGTAATTTTATCCACGTGTTCTTAAATGATTCTTTTCAAAAGAGACAATGTGCAAAACCATGCTGGACAGCTTAGATATTTCTGTATACTCAACTTTCTCTCCTTAATTCTTGTCTTTATATCATTCCAAAACCTTTGTGTAATGATGCGAGACCATTAAATTAAATTCTAGTACTAAATATATCGAAGTTCATTTTTACTTTGTTCGCATCATGGCCAATGTTAACTCAACTAAAATCAGTTAGATTAAACTATCTATATTATACGTTATAAATAAATTTAGTATTGCACAGTTAAAAAATTTACATTTACAATAAAAGAAAACAACAAAGAACTCAGCTTTTAGTAAGCTCCAAGAAAGGAGGAAAGCTCGTGGTGGCTGGTGTCTCTGCAATTGTTCTTTTCTCACTCTTACATGGTTAATTCAAAAAATTTAAGGAAAAAATCTCCATCGAAATTGGTGGGCGTCTCTTTAAATAGTGAACCTCATCACCTGCAAATCCTGGGGCCGGACTCACTACTGTCTTCCTAACTGAGTCACTGATTGGATACTTCTCAATCGCTTAGAGTTAAATTTCATAAAATTTATGGGTCCACCGACCCGAAAAGAGGTGTGACAATCCCTTGACAGTCCCTTTTCGAAATAATGTAACAACATCCGATCAAAGGGGCAAATATAGAAATTACCAATATTACGGGGGCCGCCCAGCCTCTTATCAATTACAATAAATTTGCAGAAGGTATGAATGTCCTGCGTTTTCAGCTTCTACATTAAAGCCATTTTATGCTTCATTTCCAGGAACTTATCTTGTCTAAACTTTTTCATTGTTCGTACATTCAATTAACGATAATCATATGTTCGTGTTATTAAATTATTGTCTGAAAGCTTCATTCTCAAACCGTATAAGAAAATTTAGTACATGTTTTTGGCTTTTGTGTAAATTCAGTAATTTTGGAGAAATTTGGTGTAGATGTGTGGGCTGAATTTGTAACCCCTAAAGTGATTACTTTTTCTACCAAAATGCTCCAAAAAAGGCATTTTTGTGTGTGTGTGTGTATGATTGCATATAACTAAGCATAATACTTAACGGAAAGCGAAAATAGAAAACTTTCATTTTAATTTTCCCTTTTAAAAATTTCACACAATTTTTTAGTTTATAATTGTGGAACACAAAAACCCCTAAATGTTTACTTTTTATAAGTACACTCTGCATGCTATGAGGAATGTTTCATATATCTTACAGGAATTTTTCTGATTCAAAAAAAATTTCATGTTCGCGCCTTTTTTCAAACGGTTGATGATTTTGTGTGTGCATGCACACACATTTTGTAGCATGTTGTAATACTAAGCCTTACATTGCAATGGGGACACAGATAATATCGGCATTTTTAGGTTATCTTTCTATTTTGACCTTGTTCTTTATCGAATATTTTTAAGAATCTAAACTGCTTCTTCTAAAAATACTAGCATTAATAATTTCACTACAAGAATTAAAAACGTGCGCAAATCAAAGATAGAAAAAAAATAACATTGCCCGTATAGAATACGGGCAAACCGGTTGCGGTCACCTTTCGGTAACTCGTACGGTATACCTGCAAACCAGTTAAAGGGTTAATAAAGGTTAAAATATCACACATTTTCCCATTTTGCCAAGTTTTTCTTTGATTGTACATTTAATACACATACAATAGTCCTCAGCTAAAGTCGTACATTGCTTAAAATTCGAGATTCGAGTTCAAAGGCTCTGTGTTTTAATCTTTTATTTGAAACATCGGATTTCTTAGATGCTTTACTAACATTATAAATTCCGGTCCAGCACGTAATACTGGCTAATCCTCTCACAAACAAAAAGTTTTTTTCCACAGTTTGATGGACGTTTCATTCTTAAACTTGTCCAACAAGGACCCAGGAGGGAATATCAAGAAAATATGTTTCATTTACAAAAAGGGTACCCAAGACCTTTGGCCCAGCCAAAAGGGAAGGATAAGTTCTCTTTATATTCTTTTCGATCCTTTGTAGAATGTGGATTTTGAGGTAAGTTTATCTTTGGAACGATTCCAAAGAAATGTTATTTGTGCACAAAGAAAAAAAAATGATGCGTTTTTATTTTTTCATTTTTACTTCGATTTCTTGATACTGCGCGGGGGATAGTATGTAGCGTAGAAGAAAATGGCAGCGTGCCAAAATGGCGAAAATGAACATGGTTTCATAATTTACTTCACTTAGACGTAACTGAAGAATTTCATACTACATTTTTCTTCATCTCGCTGGGTGCAACATCATATCGCTTTATAGACACTGAATGTTTCATTCCTCTTCGCAATTAAATTGTTCAGTCTTAGGCCCATTTTTCCGGGAAGGCAGTTCCAACTGCCAAATTATACTTCATTCCACTCCTAAGCAGGTTATAATTTTGTAAGACATACGAGTTTAAGACCTAAAGAGTACACCCCAGCCAAGTGTGATTATTTCGGATATACCATTTTATTAAAAAAAAAAGACTTATATTTATGGTAAACTTTACTTGCTTGGGAATTATAAGCGGGAATTGAAGGTTATCCATTCAAAAATTTGGAACGTTATTCGTGTGGCGTTTTAAAAAAAAACAGCTGTGAATTTCTTCATCAAATGAAAGATGTTCATTTACAGAACGAAACCTTCTTTAGAAGCGGGACAAATTAGACAAGAAATAAATGTGTTTATGAGAAAATTTACAAAAATAATTAATGCAGTGTGGTTTATAAGAATTATTGAACACATAGCCGTTACTTTTAAAAAGAACTTAAGCCAACAAATAGATTTCGGTACCTTAAAAGTTGTTATACGTTTTGATGTTGAGTGACATAGAGTAAAATTATAACTAAGTCATTCTTTTGGAACTTAAAAAAATGGTTAAACAGTTTTTAAAAAAAGTCTTCAGATAACATAATTTTTCTTCTTATTATTATTTATCCAACGCCCGTGCTTATCTTCTTGGCCATTTGACGCCGAACTTCCCAGTACCGACTGACGATGTCGTCATTCATCGAGTCCAGTGCATTGGAGCAGATGGTCACCATCCATTCTGGCATGGCCGCAGAGTGGTGGGCAGGCCTCCTTAGAAGCCACGCCAAGCCAGTAGAGGTATACTCCCAAAAAGTCGTGTCCGGTCGTTAGGCGAAAGTGGACAACAGCCTCGGCTCTCTCCAGGTGCTTCGAGATTGTGCCCACAGTGGCCAGAGTTTCCCATGACTTTCCAAAACTCTTCGTTTTTTGGATCATTGCAGTATATTTGTCAGTGTATGTGGAGATAATGCTCTTTGCTCTTCTGAGGGTCAAGGGGACTTTTAGTTGAATCTTCAGAAGCCTGAAGCCTCATTCTAAACTTGTAACGATCTCTTGGAGGCTCGGATAAAGGCGATCGCTCTTACGCATTTAGCACCACCTAGGGAGCACGTGTAGCTTGAGGAATTCCACGGACGCGTGTAACTTTACTCCCCTAATTTTTCTTGAACAAACTACTCAATAAAAAATCATTCGATGCTTACTTTTTAAGATCAACATAACAGGGTTATAAAACGGTTTGTTCATGGCTTTAGAAATGGCTTTAGATGCAAGATGTTATCATACCGAATTGTTTAATGATATTTAAAAACTTATTTGTGTTCCTCACAAAAATGTTCCATCATTACAAATATATCTAAATCGATATATTGAAAGGGACCGGACTTCGCCCAAAATGGATCTTTTATGTCAATAAATAGCTTAAACGTTTCCTCGCAGCGATATATCACACCAGTTTATCTAAAACATAGAAGTGTGGAAAATTTTCATTCTTTCTTAAAGCACTTCACAATATATTAGTTATTTAAAAAGCAGGCAAATGTAAATAAACCTCTCTTCCGACGTCACTCGCTAGTTAATGCTCTCCATATGTCCCTCTACATATGTACCTCTGTTGAATTTTTCATATTTTCTTATGACTGAAGAAATAGAAACAGTAATGTGTGTCATCTGTACAAGTACGCCGAAAATTGCAATTTTTCTCCATTGAAATTTTGAAATTAGGTGTTTATGATGCGTTTCTTGCTTTAATGTGGGAAATACAACAAAGTGCCATACTTAACATAAGATTAGAATTCGTCCTGGTCATCACTTTGTGAAAAGTGTGAAGGATTTAGAAAAGAGCGTATTTTTCGACAGAGTGTAAAAGCTGTCCGCGAAAATCAAAAAATGCTAAAAGGTAAGCAAAATTTCATAAAGGACATTAGGGGAAACTTGTAAAATAGAAAAAAACATTGATATTGTTGTGTATATTATTTAGAACATGGAACAAAAAAGACGAACATTTTACAACGTAAAAGTGTGATGCGAACTTATTTTCAAGGTTACAAACCGAAAAGTCAATTGTTTGCTAAAATACTTGAACTGATTACATATTTATGCAAATAAAATATTTACATTTTTTTCTGTCTAAATGACAAATACCAATTGTATCTTTTGTTTCCCTTAAGAACTATAATATGTAATATATATATATGACATTTATAATAAAAAATAAGATATTTCTTTGCAAGTAACTTAGAATAAGCAATATTTAAGTGAACTAATTTTGTTTAATAAGATTCGCATAAGAATAATAAAATATTTAATACTTTTTTTGGGAAAGACTCCTTAATATATTGAATCATATGTGGACTACACAAATACGACAACTTAACTACAACATCATTCCCTAGATTTTTACAATACGCTACTTGAGGATAAATTTTTATTGCTCTGAAAGTTAATGAGAAATACTCCATTATTACTACATCACACACTAATTTGAGGAATCATCAGAGCATCTTATTGCATTCTAATTATTCTTCCGTAGTATCTGTGTATGATTCTCAAATATTAGAGAATTTTGTACCAATTTTCCAATGCAACTCTTTTCCTTGTTAATACGATTCAAATCTTCTATCTGGTATTTTTCAGTCTCTCAGTGTAATATTTCCTATTACTTTTAGTTAAGTAAATAACACCACTAAAACTTTCAACTATGCATATATTAGTGTGTATGTGGATGAGTACGTGTGTTCTAATGTATTACTATGACTGCGGCTATATTACTTTTCCCTGTACTATCTCTTTCTTTCTATTTTCTTACTTTATATATGTTCCACAGTAAGTTAGATTTTTAGAGGAGGAGCACTATTTATATATATTCTTGGCAATTTTTTTCCTTGAAAATCTAGCTTACAGTAGAACATAAGGGAAAAAACCACAGTCACATAGTAATACATTAGAAAACATACACTATATATATATTTCTATATATATATATATATATATTAAGGTTTTGTTTTCTATTGCATAGAAGAAATTGATGGATAGAATAGTCACCGTATTTTATTTGTTATAACTCACTTTTATTGTATTGCAAATATCTTCACATGTAGGGTATTTTTTTTACTGCAAATATATTGAGTTTGTTTTTATACAAGCAATCTTATATATTTAAGAATAAAATAGAAGTGGATATATTGCATATTCTCTCCCTGAATTTATTAAAATTTATTTATATAAAAGTAACATATATAGATATGAAAAAACAAAACTTTTTTTTAATATTCGTAATTATTAATATAATACCAGTATAAATTAATTATTCTTTTTCAATCCGTAGTCAATACTTTCATTTATCCATATTTTGTATAAGATGTGTAGCATTTAAATTGTAAATGAAAAAGGAATAGACATTAAAAATCAAATTGAAATTGAAATTTACATAATAGATTCTAATGAAATACTTGATAACATTTGCCAATCATTAAAAATATGAACTGCAAACTCTACTGACGTCATGGGCTTTTCTAGTTCCGAATCCAATAAATTTTATGATCTCCCGCGCGTTCTGTTGCCTTTTCTGTATCTTAAAACAATTTGAATTTTAATCAATCAACTCTTTGTATCCAATTATCAACAAATTGGAACGTTTTATTTGTTTTAAAATAGATTTTAATCAGTTAACTCTTTGTATATATTCAATTATCAACAAATCTGAAAATTTGATTTGTTTTAAAATAGATGAAAAAAAAGAAAGAATTCTTTATATGACACGCGCGTTAGACGACAGTAATTGATAAAAATATCTAAAAATATATCTCTAAATATTCATCTATTTTTGTATTGATAACTATCGGTACCATTCTTTATTCTATAATTATAATTATATTATAGTTATAACAGTATTCAACTCCATCTCTCTTCAGGTCTTAAGAGATAGAAATTCTATAAAAGGTTTTATCGAGAAAATCAGGTATCACTGTATTATTTAATCAAAGTTAGTATTGCAATTTTTTTTTGTATTTATTTTGAAGTCTCTTCAAAAAAATTGCTGTTCTCATAATATGTATACACACACACACACACACATATATATATATATATATATATATATAATACATACATATATATCACACATTTATATATGTCGTTTCCCTGCGACATATACATAATCCAGACTTAAATTTCTGTTGTTTTTTTAATGAAACTATTAAATTATATATTTTTAGGGTTGACGACTAACTCACAGGTACACAAAATAGTTCTAGCAATATAATGCATAGATTATTTTTAAAATATGTGTAATTGATTTAATAATACGAATAAAGGCTTTATACGCAATTTTCACAGAAATTACTGTAAAATACGGCGTATAGCTCGCACCTATATTTTCAAGTGGCCATTTTTAATTTTTAGGTATATATTCGCTGTATAACTCGCAACCTCTTTTTTACGAAGAAACCTGAAATGTACTTGTACAATACTCTTATGTTTTGAAGTCATTTATTCGAGGTATTATCCCAGGCATTTCATAAAAACAGTATACTTCAAGAATTACAACTTTTTAAGTTCATAATGCATATCGTTTCTTTTAAATAAATAGCATTTTGACATGTAGAAGTCTAATTTTCTTGTGCTCGTCTAATTTTTTTATATTTAAAGCTATCATTTTTATACCCAGCACATAACGCTCTCCCGTAAATTTCGATCCTATTTTTTGTCTTAAAAGTATGTTTTATGCGCTGGATTTTACGGTATTTTGTTTCAGAGTTTTACCGTGGGATAATAACTTATGAGACATACAAAAGTTATGGTGCATCAACAAATATTTTTTATGCTTTGGAATGTATTTGCACAGGTGGCAAGTTGAATTCCAAACAGGGAGACAGACATGACAAGAAATATCTATTTCTTATCTACAGCATCATTCAGAACTGCATCTGCACAGCATTGTTACAATAATTGAGAGAAATTGTGTTTCCTTACACCCTATATTAATGCATGCACGATACCCTCGATGATGTGATTGACGTAAAGTTGTAAGCACAACTGGCATTTGTCCCATGAGTGCGACCAAAACGGATATTCCAGCGACGAAATCCTCAGCACCTTGCAAACCAGTATCTTCAGCTGTCGTCGCGAGAAGTAATAGGGGATTGTTATTTGTCCAGATACTTAGGAATACTTACGAACGGTACTTAGAAGACAAACAATTAATACTTATTTTCTGTTTCATTTATTTATTACGATTTGATTCCAAATCCCCGAACTTGCGTTATGTATTCCAATTTTAAAAAAATATTTGTGGCACATTTTTATAAAGTACATTTTGTATTGCATAAAACTAAGTATATAATACTTAACAGAATGTGAAAATGGAAGAATTTTATTTTAACCCTCCAAGCGGTCTGCACGTAAAATTCCGCCATTCCAGAGATGCTTTTTCTGCCTCCAAGCAAGATTTCCCAAAAGCGGCCGAGCCGCATTCTTAAAAATATGACTCAACCGCTTTTGAGAACCCCACCTGAAAGCAAAAAAATATGTTCTGTGCATTTTTGAAGCGTCTCCAGAATGGCAAGACTTTAAGTGCAGACCGCTTAGAGGGTTAATTTTCAATTTTAATGTTTTTACACTAATTTTTTTTATTTTATAATTGCGGAACACAAAAACCCCGAATTGTTTGCTTTTTATTAGTAAGCTCTGCGTGCTATGAAGAATGTTTCATACATCTTAAAAGAATTTTTCTCACACTTACAAAAAAAAATGTATGTTCGAGCCTCTTTTTGATACAGTTGAGGATTTTTTTGAGTGCGTGCATATGTATATGAATGTACAATTTAAAGCTGGTGTAAAACTCATTCTTACATTACAATGGAAACAGACATAATATCCGCTTTTTTGGATTATCTTTCAATTTTCATTTCTTCTCAAGAAATAAGTGGCCCATTGCTTAGCAAATTCTTATTCTTCATCTAATAGTTTCAGGAATCTAAACTTCTGTCTTCAATTAAAAATTCGTGGCCGCGGTAGCCGAGTGGTATAGGTATCGGATTGTGGCTTGCCTTGTCACGAGTTTGAGCCCAGTACCACTAAAGACCCACCGTGTAGGGCAGCGATGCTCGTTAAATCTGTCGAGAGCTGAAACGTCCTCCCGTTGGTGTGGTGTGGTAGTTAGGAGAGGGGGGTGCCAGCTCAGATGTCATCCACGTCACTTGACCATGGTTCAAAATTACGTGGTCCGTCGCCAAAAGCCCTCGTGTAGCTGAACAGTGCGACGTTAATATTCAATCAATCAATCAATCAATGAAAAATTCCCACCTTCCCCACAAAGAAAATCTCTCTCTCTCATGGATGAGAAATATTTCAGTACCATGGATAAACTACATTTCTTAAAAATACTAGCTCTAATACTATCCCTATAAGAATTAAAAATATGTGCAAATAGAAAGATGAAAATATCAGTGCCCGTACAGAGAACGGGCAAACCGGTTGTGGCCAGTTTTCGATAGCCGTACGGCGTACGGGCAAACCGGTTAAGGGGTTAAACTTTGCCACCCGAGTTCAAAATCACGGGTAATTTTACAGTTAAAAAATTAAGGCATGTTTTTTTAAATATTAAGTTAATACTAACAATTGTAATTGTTACAGAATTATATATATATATGATTACTCGCATTAATAAAAGAAAGCACAGAAAGACGTGTATGAATTAATTTATAACAAATGTACTAGTTTTTACAAGGACATGTGTATATTAAGCAGATTTCCATACATTTTTAAACTGCATTATTCTGTTCAAACTTTCTTTGATTTAAAAAAAATTAATATTTAGAATTCCGAGTTTATTTTTGAGCACCAGGGTGCCATGCATAACTATAGAATTTATTTTGAATTCTGAACAGAGAATTGTCTTTGTTTAAAAGCCTTCTAGAAAATCTGTGTGAATAAATTATCATCTAAGTTTATATTACTTATATAATAGTTTATTGCCTTTGATGTTGGAATAGGTATGGGTCGAAGTATTTTGAAAAATGAGTAAATGAAAGATTTTTAAGACAAATCTGTCTTTCATTACTTGTTTGGTTAAGAGTTGCATTAAAATTCATATGTAGTCAGTCTCCATTGGCTAAACAATATTAAATCACTCATAAGTTTTCTATTCAAATCAGTTAAAAACTGAAAAGATCTCTGTATCACTAATCGGCAATCACTCTTTTTTACCGTACTCTTAAATCCTGATTTGAAATCTAATGTAAGTCTAAAATAATGAAAGAGATTAATAAGAAAATGATACGTGCTTTTTTGAATAACATTTTTCTGTGGTTTGTTCACTTTCCAAGGCAAGTTATGTATTTCATATTAAAACTATTTGCCAAGAATTTGGAGTGATCAACAAAGAACAGACTAAAAAATAGCAATAAAATGTAAATAAAATAAATAAAATATTGATACCGGTCACGGTTTTCTTTTTGCTTTTTTTTTTCATTAATAACTTCAAAAACGGTTTAAACACAGCAAAGCTCATTCAAATATTTATATACTGCATACACAAAAAAAATCTCTTGGTGGGAGTGGGAAAAAGGTATGTGTTTTCGAAACCACTTCTAAAAATTGCGCAGTTAAAATTTGTTTTATTTAGATTGTTATACATTCAACAATAAAATTACTAAACGTGTAAGAAATATCTTTTAAATAAATGACAAAAATTACTGTAACTTTCATATGGTTTCTTAGTCAGAATCACAATCTTCAATATAAATAAAATAACCTTATTTTAGAAAGTTATAAATTTTTTTCTAGACAAATAAACGCTCGTTGAAACGACCCAAAACATTTAAATGTAAATATACCTGTGTTTTTTATGAAATCGTACTGTATATCGGTAAAAACTCTTAGAAAGATAAATTATACAGGGTGACCCAAAACTCAACTTCAAGTGGGCAGGAGGTGAACCGGAGTCCTATCATTTCTGAGGAAAATAAAAATATTCGGTATTAGTGTAGAAGTGTTTTTTTTTAAGTGGGCTTCTTAGCGAAGGAAATTTTGCAGCGAACCAGAATCAGTCACCAAACTACCTATATGTAGTGATAGGTGTTCCAAGAGTAATGAAGCGAAGTCGAACTAATGAAGAGCCGAATTCATTCTGGCTTCTAATTAAAAATCGCCAAATCCTTGGCGATTTTGGCCCTCTATTCTACACTTTAGACAAAGTTCCATATCACTTGGTTAAGTGACGACTTGCATATTTTTGAAAAAGTAGAAAATTGACACCTTTTATCATATCATTAGGTACTGTAATCACAAATTTCACAATTTTGCTGTGATTTTTTCACTAACGTGATCTTACATAACCGTGCTATTAATCACAGACCTAAATTGAACAAAGAATTGTGCTGGTTTCGCTAAAATTAACGTAGTTTGAATGTTTGAGAAAATGATAATTTTTAAAAAATATCAAATGATTTTTAAAAAAAAACTTAATCTTAGATATGTAACTCAAATTAAGCAATAAATTTAAAAATAAAATTAAAAACAGTTTAGTAATATTATAATGAATAAAACGTTCGAAATGTTTGCCCTCTAATTTTGTATGTTGACAGCTTCAAATCCGTATTCTTCTATTTCATAATAAGATTCATTAAAACTGATGCTTGACAGGAATTTGGGTTTTTTTCCCCTAATATATAACTTTTTTACACGCATATTAACATAATGAGGCTTCTTCATCTGTAAAATTAGATTCTACCGTCATTTGCGAAGGAGCAAGTTGTTTCTTTTAAAATTTCACGTCATTTAACTTATCCTTTAAAGCTCTTTGAGGATGTAGTATGAAGTCTTGAGGAAAATTTGCCACTTTTCAGATATTATTTTTCTCAAATTGCTGTGATTAATGATTTAAATTTTTTTAAAAATAGTTTCTTACGAATCCCGTTATGTAACGCTACTGCAATACTTGTTTAAAAAATAAGTACCGGGTGTTTCAAAAGTTACGCACATCCACATGGTAATGTGCTTGTTGCTTAAAAACCAAAAGGGTTGGTTGAGATTTCTTTCACTAGATGGCAGCAAGGACCCCATCATAAGAAGCTTTGAACATATCAGGCATCAGTTTCAAAATACTTGTCAGTTGTAGTCAGTTGAGCACTATGGGAGGTGCATGATGTTTTCCCAAGAGCAAATAGCCATCTTGTAATTTTATTTCGCTATAAAATCTCATTTCCGTGTGATAAATTCATTTCAGCAGAAATATCCAGGTGAAATAGCACCAAATGCATCAATGGTAACACTTTTAGTGCAACGGTTACATGACACAGGATCAGTTGCAGATAGGAAGCGATCGGGTAGAGCGTTCATAATGAAAACGAAAGTGACAGATGTGGAGACCATTTTACAAAGAAGTCCATTGAAAAGACTGTCCGTCTACATAAACATCATTACAGAATTCATATCCTTGCTGAATGTGATGAAAGGTACGCTTGGTTTCAGCAAGACGGTGCAATATGTCACACATTACGGGATGGTATGGAAGTTTTAATTGAATTTTTCGAAGATCGTGTCATTTCCAAAGGACTTTGGCCAACTTGTTTACCGGACTAGTCAATTCAGGATTTTTTTCTTTGGGGATATCTGAAAAATGTCACCTTCAAGAATAATCCCCATACGTTTGATGAATTTAAGAGTAACATCCTTCATGCAATATCGGACATTGATTCTCACGCTCTCCGTAAAGTGCCAATTAATCTGATAAAAAGAGTTCGATTGTGTGTCCAGGAAAACGGACATCGTTTTGAACATTTACTGTTATTTTACAATGTCTGACACCTGACAATCAAGATAACCGTTTAACCTTTGTTTGTCTTTTATTCTGTTTGTTAACATAATTCATATGTGTCTGTAAAACTCAACCACAAAGGTTGATGTGCGTGACTTTTGAAACACTCGGTAGTTGGCATATGAGCTGCTGATAACAAAGCAATAAATTTATCCAAATCTTAAAAATAGGTTTCAGGCTGGGTGGCATAATTGGTGGCGCTGGCCTTGTACGCCCAAGTTTGCGGGTTCAACCCCGACCCAAGTCGGTGTATTTTCATGATGCAAAAAATCGACAGCTTGCATGTCATATGATTATGCGGCATGTCACAGATCCCCAGATTGCATGTTTGGCTCGAGTGCTCTCGGCAAAATTAAATTCCTGATACAATTTTTGCATCGTCATAGCTCAGGTGCCTCCCTCTCGGAAGAAAACTGGGCGTCAAAACTAAATCGTGGCAATTGATAGTCACCTATACGGTGCCACACTAAAAAGTGATACCAGCTCCCACGGGAAGTACTAAGTATGCAATGATAATTACCAATCCGCAGCTCCCTTTGAAAAAGAAAAAAATCCATTGAGAATAATTCGTCATACAGACACACTTTGCTCTTTACAAATGATGCTAAATTGATTTGAAAAAAATTATTTTTTATTTATACTTCTCACTTTCATTTTTTTCAGTATTCTGTGGTTGGCTCTGCATTTCATCATTTCTTTCTCTTGCTATTTCTCTTTTTCAGCCGTTTTTTTTTACTGACTTTACTTTTAAACAGGTCCATTTACTTTATGTGTATTTTTTTCATTCACTCTTACGAGATCTTTTAATTGAATTTGGTGAATCTTACTCCAGCTTTCTCTTCTTATAAATTCCCCGACTTCCTCCTCTGGTATTAAATTTTAATTTATGTTTACGTCGAATGTCATCTTGTATTATATAAACTCTTGTTGTTTTTAATTTATCAAGATAAAAAAAAGTTTATGTGTAAGGCTGTCGTTCATGTTTGTTTATACCAATAAGCTTATCGTTTAAAAGTATATTTATAAGATTTAACACTTTTGTTAAATCTTTTTACAAAAAAAATTATGCGTTTTTCGTCTATCTTGATTAGTGTATTATTTTTATGTAATCAGAAATTAAAATCATTCAGAATATTAAGAATTAAAATGCGCCACTTTTTTCTCGAGACCTTTAAACCAATATACTCGAAAGAGTTTTATATTGCAGTAAATCATTCGTTACCACTCACATACGTTGATTTGTGTTGTTCAGACTCTCGGGTGTGTTATCCTCTTAACCTCTGGGGCTACTCTATAATATTGTTTGATATGAGAACCCTAAAATAACTACGATTTATACAGATTCTATTACTATTTAAAATATATCTGGGGTGAATAGAAAAGAGAGATTTAGAGAAGACTTGAGGAGGACATTACAGTTCATGTCATTCTAATTAACGACTTCTGTTTACCGGAATAGCCGTTGTAGCGCGTATTGAGTACGAAAACTCACAGTCAGGCTAGAGATATAAATATATACATTTATTTAAGAGAACATCTAAAAAACCATCTTACATACAGAGCACGTTTCTGTCTTCTGCTTTTAGCCCGGAACCCTCAAAAATCGGTCCTCTCGCATGTCCCTCTCTAGAGGAGTCTATTCGGGAAGTAGGGGAAAGGCATTTTGGGCAGCTCTTCTCCCCTACACTCTCAGGCAGTACGCCATCCGCTCTCCGCCTACGACATCATGTGTTGTCATAATAATAATCGTTACACCGTTTATCTATTTTGTTAACTCACAGCACTATTTACAAATCCACACGACATGGAACCTTAATAACCTTCTTCAAACATCTCGTTTCCTCCTGTCTCCCCATTGTTCTGAAATTCCATCTTTTTCCCGCTCAAAAGAAAAGTCAGTTCCATCATACAACAGCGCCCTCTCTTGATCCATCATATCATCTATGCATGCCAATTCTTTACAATAATCTAATAACCAGACTGACTCAGGGAAAGGTACTAGGTGAACCTGGTTAATAGTAATGCATCCTTCAAGCTTGGCTGCATAGAAGCTTCATTTTTTTTATAGATACACACTCTATTATAATTTATATATATTTCGTTAAGATTCGGTCAAGGAAACCATTCTACGTCTATAAGCATTTTTGATATTCTGTGATCAAGAAGAATAAATTATTGATTAAATATCTATTATATCTGTGTTTAATTCGAATCCAGTGCTTCCAAAAAGTTGTAATCCCCGCCACATTATGTGTTCGATTAAACTAAACTGAGTTGCGAAACAACTCATGAGGGCCAAGGTTTACTGTGCCCATGTCAGTTTTCATAACCCTGGCCACTCAGGTGCATGAGCAGATGCCCCGGTCAGATAGTCAGTTTGACGAGTACCCCCAGTGTTTAATTCCCAAGAAATCTTGCTATTCATTTATCGAACCAACGTAAGTAGGAAAGGCTGAGTCGACCCTGCCTAGGGTTCGAACCCCGGACCTGTGGCGTGGAAGTGCAATACACTACCACTAAGCCACTGAGCTTCATGTGTTCAATTATTTAATCATACTTTCCCCATTCCATACATATTCTATGTATACAATGTAGTTTGTGTGGAAGAATTGAATATGTTTTACGTTTGAACTCTTCTTCAAAGTCTGAGTAGTGTTTTAATTGTTGAAGAAATCTAATATTAAGTGATATTATTAACAATTATGTTTCTGTAAACATACGTCATCCCTTAGTAATCTTCTCGATGATGTGATCTTCGTAGAGAAGCAAGACTTAAACCTGGTATAGAATACTTTTACTTGCTATGAGAACTCTCAAAACCTGTGAAGACAGTGCTTCTCAAAGTTGCAATATTCGCGACCCAATATTCAATCATAATTTTCATCACACCCCCTCATACAATAACAATGTATTGAATTCAATAATATTATACTTTGACATCAACTACGATACGACTTTAACCTTTTAAGCGCTCCCGGCTTATATAAACGTCTCGCTAAGTCTCAAAGCCTTTATTTCCCCGGACGTATATATACGTCTTTCCGAAGTATGATCTTTTCTGCGCACTGCTATCCATAACGTTATTCCGAAGGCTTTGTAGTGCAATAAAAGGACCTTGACAGTGTTTGCGAAGGATTTACTTATTTTAGATTATTTGCTTCTTTATTGCCCCCCCCCCCTCTAAATACATCACATACGCGTGCCTGCGTAGAAAACGGTTGGCATTGGGAAGCGAATCGCGTAACTTTTAGTCGGCAGTGTGAAGAGATTATTTATAAACCGTACAAATTATTAAGATAAGTGTTAGTTTTTGTTTTTAATTATATATATGACACAAGTCCATAGGGTCACTGGGAATTAATAAACTTGTTCTTAACTTAAATATTGTTAAATTACAAAATACATTGTGTAGCACTGATATATTTATAAATGTAATTTATCAGTGTAAATATGTATTTTATTTTTTATATTATGACAAAATTCATTTTTTTTTCAGTAAATTAATAAATTTTTTAATAATCTTTTGTTTTCGACTTTTCAAGGCCACGGTAGCCGAGTGGTATAGGTATCGGATCGTGGTTTGCTTTGTCACGAGTTCGATCCCAGTACCACTAAAAACCCGCCATGTAGGGAAGAGATGCTCGTTAAATCTGTCGAGAGCTGAAACGTCCTCCCGTTGGTGTGGTGTGGTAGTTAGGAGAGGGGGGTGCCAGCTCAGGTGTCGTCTATGTAACTTGACCATGGTTCAAAATTACGTGGTCCGTCGCGAAAAGCCCTCGTGCAGCTGAACAATGCGACGTTAAAATTCAATCATTCAATCAATTCGACTTTTCAATATGCTCGCGCCCCCCTCGTAGAGTTGTCCCACACCCCAAGGGGGGCGCGTCCCACAGTTTGAGAAACGCTGTGTTAAGATTAAAATTTTGTCATCAGAAAATCTCTGATTTTTAAAATGGGTTACAATGTACTATAAATAAATATTTATTTAAAAATTTTATTATAGAGGTTAAAAAAGTAGCAGTTTGTTTTAAGTTTCCTGCAGTTTATTTATTCTATAATTGATATTAAACCTTTTACACGCAAAAAATTTCATCAAATAACAAGTGAAGTAGCATCCTTAGATTTGCTTAGTTAAGTTATATATATATATATATATATATATACTTTCATAATTACTTTTACCCAATGAAACACATCCACGTTGAAATATACGAGCTTTTCCCAAGTCTCATAGATCAAAACCGAACATTTATCAAAAGAAAGCAATTACTCACTCGAACTGCATGTTATATTTAATAACGTTTATCTAAATTACTTTTCATACATCGAAACGAACAATTCTGTGAATTTACCTTCGATAAATCATACATAGACAACATTATGTGCTATTGATCTTATTGGCTGATCACGATTTCAATTTTCGTTGAGTGTGTATCACGTGTGAAGGCAAAAGAAAGACAGAATATGAATTTCCTTTCCTACGTGGGTTGCAAAAATCGATACTAATATCGATGTTCACACGCGCAGTTAGACATGCTTCATTTAAGGATATTCCAAGGGTTTATTTGCTTTGGCTTGCATTTTTCCTTATTTCTTATGATAGTTGAAAAATCAGAAAAAAAGAATATTGAAGCGAGCATAACTGTGTGCATAACCGAGTATTTCTTTTAAAAATTTTATAGACGATAAAACATTCGAGAGAGCTTCATGTATAATCTCACTCTAGATTTTATATGTTCCATAAGAAATAAGGCTGTTTCATTGGAACTGCAAGGAATAAAATATTAAGACACATAATTAGTATACAATCATTCTTTATTTCCTCTAGAGATATCTTTGTTCAAAATTAATTATTATCGTTACCAACACTGATTTTTTTAAAAATTAAATCAGAATTATTGATTATTATTATTATTGTTCATTTATTTAAATACTAAAACAGTATGTCTGTCGTATTGTATAACCACAAACTTTTAAATTTTGTGGCTGTTTGGATGTTTTCACATACGGCCTGCCTAGTAAATAATTTATGAGAATATTTATTTCGACTATTTGCCTTTGTGTAATTATTTGCTGGTCCTTGTCCATTAAAAAATTTGTTATTATTCAAATAATTGGAGTCTTCGGCTGTATTTCTTCCACACAAATTTGTAGCAATATCCATAAGGCAGTATTTTGTACATCCTCTTCAAAGCAATTATTGTTTATATTCTAGAATTCATGATTTTGTATATAATAAATATAATATGACTTTTTTTGCTTAACAAGAAAGCTTAAAATTTTTGTATTCTTTTGAAATAGCTATTTTATAACAGGAAATGATGCAAAGATAAAACTCTCAACATATGTGTTGTAAGAAAAAGTATTTATAGGACCCTTTTTATCGATAACTCTTACAATATTGATTTCCGGAACTAATTTTTAAACACAATTTATTTCATCCAATATTTTTTCCAATTTAAGATTACTATGTCAACAAAGCCAACAGCTCTCGTGACACGCATGTGGAAAAATTGCACGGCTATTCTAATGTCACTTTTTAGAGCTTTGCTGTTCCTAAAATACATTGTATGTTTATTAATTTAACAAAATGTATTCAATTAAGTTCCTTATAACTAAGGTGACCAACCGTCCTCCTTTAGAGAGGTCAGTCCTCCTTTTATAGGTTCTGTCCTTCCTCGAAAAATGTCCTCCTTTTTGTCCTCCTTTTCAATATTTTAAAACTGATCTGTTAATCTCTGCATTCAGAGATGAACCAAACATGATTCCAATATGTCGAAGAATGGCCTGAAACAAATATCACAGGAAATAACAATTTTTAATGGTATTTTTTGACTTCATCGCAAGTAAATTGGGCAGATACAGAAAATTGTGTTGAGTTTTTATCGAAAGAAATTCCTGATATTAAAGTCGATGACAATTGTCTGTTTGAATAAATTAGAAGACTGAATGAATATTTAAATTCTAATAAATTGGAACAATTGGTAAATCAGTATGCTGTTATTGAGAAAAGATGGGTGGAAATTACCATTTAAAAAATGAACACTTCCCATATGATAATTTAGTTATTCTTGTTGTATTAACGTTGTGCTAACCTGGAACTAATGCAGAAATTGAAAGAGTTTTTTCAGTTGGTAATGATTTTTGGACAAGTTAGAAATCAAGAGATTGAATGTAGATACTTCAGCTGTAGCACTTACTGTAAAGCTCAATATAAAGGATATTTTTTGCTCCAAAATTTCCAAATGTATTAGAAAATGATATATTGACAAAAAAGAATTATTCAATGGGACAATAGTCGTTTAAATAAACTTTTCGCGTGTCCCTTTTCATTGTAAAAAAACTGGTCACCTTATTATAACCCCTTTTATCAATTTCGTGTTAAGAACTGGATATCGATTAAGTCTCATTTGTTACTATTTTGTAATAAGTTTACATATTAATCACTTAAGGTTATTCTTTTGTGTATTTGACATTGCAAGTTTCACATTTTTCTTAAGCTGCCATAATATCCTTGTGCCTTTATTTATTTCTAATTCCTCCAATTAAGATTAAAATTGCGTATAAGATGTGAAATAGAAACCAATTTTAATTTTTCAGATAACTTTATTGTATATATTATGGCAAAAAAACTTTACTTATGATTCCTAAAACCATTTTAATTACTCTAAAAAAATTTCTTTTAGCTCTAATGAAACAAATGTGTCGCTTATTTAAATAAATACACATTAATATGAACTTTCCTTTTACTTTTACATTAAAGTGTATAAGATTTATTTTGTTTGTAAAAAAAGTTACCTTTCTTTAGATCTAGGAAAATATCACTTAAACTTTTTTTTTACTCCAAACAAATATTGGAAATATTCATAGCTATAATTCATTATCACTTATTATTTATTCTACACTGTTTCATGTAACAATGAAAGGAAATTATTAAAGTATATTGCAGTGTACAGAACAGAAATTTTAATAATAATGCTTCTCAGTTACCCTACACGACATGTGTATGTGAGTTGTACTTAGTTTTGGTAACAAATGATGATACACATCGGATCGGAACGTGAAATTGCTATCTGGCGTAACTTATGAAGTTCTGCATCAATTGACTTCTTGTTTCACATTTATGCTCTTTATGCATTATTTAACTCTACACTATCAGACATTGGATTATTTCAGGGAACAGATTTCCAATTTATGATTCAGTCATGAAATCATTAAGTGGGTAGTTAATAAAATATCATAATAAACTTTTGAATATGAAATGTGTTTAGTGAAATATATGATGCTTAAGGATTTACTGTAATGATAGTTTTATGGTTAAATTTTATCTTAAATTTATTTTGTTTTGGCTTTTAAATTAAAATATATCTTATGCGGAAGAATATAAAGGGATTTGAAATAAATGTTGTACAAAAAAAGTTGTATACTTTTTTACACCTATAAACTAATTAAACAGACTTATTGTGGCCTGAACTTGGTTTAAATAAAAATAGTATAACATTGTTATATATATATATATATATATATATTAAACTCAAACTCAGTGGCGCAACAGTCCATGAGGGGGCCAAGGACTACTGTGTCCATCCCAGTTCACGTGACCAAAGGGCACTGAGGTGCATGAGCAGATGTTCGGATCAGGTGGTCAGTCTGAAACGAGACCCCCAGTGCTTAAGTCCCCAAGCAAGCTTGGTACTCACTTATCGACCCACCGCGGTTGGGAACTTAGTATTAAACGAAAATAAAAAAAATAGGTTTTAAGATAGCTACAGGCTGAAATTTGTGTAATGTTGATACTGAAAAAAATTTCAAATATTTTTTTGGTACTTTTTTTTTGTACATATATCAAATAGAAAATATTCCAAGCAGTCTTTATACTGCTAAATTTACAGTTTTTTGATGCTTTTATAAGAAAGAAATTTTTTAAATATGTAATTATGAATTATAATAATAAGTGCGTGCGCGCGCGTGTATGTGTGTGTGTGTGAGATCAATGACAAGGCGTTTATTTATTTATTTCATGATTAGGTTATATGTTGCTTGTTCTAATCACATTCCCCATAAGGCAAGCTAATAAATTAAAATTTA
Organism: Trichonephila inaurata madagascariensis; assembly: GCA_019973955.1. NCBI lineage: Eukaryota > Metazoa > Arthropoda > Arachnida > Araneae > Nephilidae > Trichonephila > Trichonephila inaurata. Next base: position 91,499 of record BMAV01006641.1, on the reverse strand, counting down.
TAAGGTCTAATGACTTAACTGCATTCGTCATAAAGAACCTAACAGGCCACGTTACAAAAGCCAAAGAATATTAATCTATTTTGTACTATAAATCCTTTAACTCACTATATACACTTTTAAATTATTAATTTTTTTCAGTTTTAGTATTTAATTGCTTATTTTTAATCAGAATCATTATTTAATAACAATCAACTTGATTATTTATCGCTTAAAAATCATTACTTCGAGGTAAACACAACCTTAAATTACTTCTACGCCGTTAAAACCTATTTGCAGTCCATTTACTCTTAAAACCATTTTTCCAAAAAAAAAATAATAATTAATATAATTCGCCATCCATCCTCGCAATCTTTTAAATGCCTCTCAATTACTCCTTTAAAGTATCACTTTTATCTTTTCCAAAATCCGCGAACAACAATAAAAAGGCATATAAGCTTTAATCATTTAAACCATAAAGGCAAAAGCCCAGAGCCTCAAATTGAAAAGCTTATTATTAATAACGACCATACAAGGCCGAGGAACAACATTACCTTTTTTTATGCACTTTTGCTGAACAAGATTGGATTGCAACAACTAGTCCAGAACGTAATTTACTTCGCTTACGCTCGTGTCATTCCTTTAGCGGTTGGGGCGTCTACATTTATCTTCATGCATTCCAATAAAGATGCTTTTTGGGGGTAAGGGGAGGCAAAAAGGCAATGCGAGAGTTATGATTTTTATTGTCCCCGCTTGGATTCTTCCCTGTGGAAGAATAATCAGAGGGAAAATAGTTAAAGTAAAATTGAAAAGCCTGACCAAAGAATCAGTTTTGGAATGTGGAATTTTGGAATATATTGTTCTCTGAGTCGGGCAGGACAAGGGGAAAAATGTCGATGATGAAATAAAAGTGTCTGGAATATGGAATGATTTGATGCATTGTGTAAAAAAGTTCTTTTTTTGTGTGTTGAGGGTTGTCTTGTTAAACATTTTTGTTCTGATAAAGTTATTCCTTGAATTGTTTTTAGTCGTGAATGGTCGATGAAATTTTTACAAGAGAAATTTTTAATGGAAATACAAAGTTTTACTTCGGGTGTTAAGAAATACAAAAACAAAGAAAAAACCTTTATATTTTTAAAGCCTAAGAAATAAAATTAAGGAAGGATTTTAAATTCCGGGAAGATGTGGCTGAAATGAAAGCAAAGATATAAAATAAATTCCTTGTGACGGGCTCACGCGTCTTTTCATTAACATGTCCTTTGGGGTTCTTTTGGGGCCAAGATTAATAGCAACCCTTTTCCAACCAAAACCCAAGGAGTAAAACGTGAAGGAAAGATGCAAATTAGATAGCTTTTAAGTATCAGAAATTTCAGTAAGCGGTATGGCAATTTGGGGAATGTTATGTTAGAAAGTGATACAATCGTGAAGTGGCAGCCAACTGAGATTATCCCAAGCATAGAACCATTAGGTCAAGGTGCATACCATTGCACTCGAGTAAAGACACCACTTCCTTAATATCGGATCAACGATTGGATTAAGGTAGGATTGACTATTTAATATTAGGACTTGCGATATTATTGGAATTAAGATTAGGCGGGTTAGATATTGATAGTGGTCCGAGTTAGGTTATTTCGGTATTACTTGTATTGTGTGTTTGTTCATAGTAGATTTTCACATATATAATTATTATCTAATCTGTTAGAGGTTTATGTTTAAGGTCTTAATAGTCATATTAAGATCATGGAAACGTCTGATCCTTTTGTTAATCCTACACCTCTAGCTCACGCAGATAATCCAGGAGAAGGGCACCCGAGGGGAGGACTTTCCCACATCCTTACAAAATATTCGAATTTTCAGACATTTTAACTGAACAGTTTTTTTTTCTTTCAAATGAAGCTGCCGATAGACGCCGGGAGCTGGTATCACTTTTTTTGTGTGGCACCAAATAGGTGGATACCAAAGGTCTCAATGAAATTTTGACGCCCTGTTTTCTCCCCAGAGGAAAGCACCTAAGCTCAAACGATGCAAAATTGTTCAAGGATTTTAATTTTGCCGAGAGCACTTAATTAAGCAAGAACTCAAGTGATCTTTAACATGCTGTATAATCATGCAACATGGTCGTTGTCCATTTTCTGCATCATGAAAATCCGCCAACTTGGACCGAGGTTAAACCCACAAACTTGGGCGTACAAGGCAAGCTACTAACCAACTACGCCACCCAGCCGGCTAGACAGAACAATTAAAAAATTTTATTTACTCATTTCCGCGCAAAAAGATTACATTGTAAATAAAATGCTTGAAGAAAATATCGTCTACAAACATATTCTTAGTTGTTCTTTAAAAGAATAAATCAGGTTACCTAAAATCTCTAATTACATCATGTGGTATTTACGTTTTATACCATCGATCAATCCCAATCAAAAGACGTTGCCAGTTCAATCAATATTACCGAATGTTGTCATCGTTATTATTATTTTGTTCGAACATGCGTGGGAATGGTTTCCATTATTAGTAATAAATTGCAGTAATTAGCAACGTGCGTTTACTTAAGGAAATTGGTCAAAGACATTACATGTAATTACCGATCGTCTTACATATCAAAAAACAGTTTTACAACAAATGATAACATTCATTGTTCAGATTAAATATTTTAACCCACTTTTTGTATAAAAAAGAATTATCTTTTAGATAGTTTTTCCATATCCTTCAAATCTTGGTTAACTTTTTAGCTTAAAATGCTTAAATAGTCCTGAGATTATTTTTTAAATTTACCCAACAGAAATGTATTTCTAGTAATTATTTTGCAGTATCATTAGTTGTGACGGGCTCAAGCGTCTTTTCATTAACATGTCCTTTGGGTTCTTTGGGGCCAGAATTAATGGCAACACTTTTCCAACCAAACCCAAGAAGTGAAGCGTGAAGGAAAGATGCAAATTAGGAATCTTTTAAATATCAGAAGTTAGAGTAAGCGGTGTGGCAATTTGAGGAATGTTATGATAATTAATGATTCAAGCGTGAAGAGATTTTAGAAAGATTAAGCGTCAGCTAACAAAAGTTATTCCTGACATAGAGCCATTAGGTCAAGGTGCATACCATTGCACTCCAGTAAATACGCAACTTCCAGTAGGATTGGATCGGTCGATCGAAATTAAAGTAGGATTAACTATTTAATATTAGGATCTGTGATAGTATTGGAATTGAGTTTAGGCGAGTTAGTTATTGATAGCTGTCCGGGTTAAGTTATTTCGGTAATATATATATATATATATATATATTGTGTGTGTTTTGCCACCGTAGATTCTCTCTCATATATTATTATTATCTATTCTGTTAGATGTTTAAGTTGTAAGATCTTAATAAAGTCAAATTAAGATCATGACAGCTTCTAGTTCTTCCGTTATTCCTACACCTCTAGCTCACGCTGATAATCAAGGAGAAGGGCACCCGAGAGGGGCGCCCTTACATAGTTTAATGTTATTTTACTAATTATATAATTATTAATGTTTTTGTCAATTTAATTTGAAAACATGATACAGTTTAAAAATATAATTTTGACAAAAAGAAAGTAATGTATTTATTTTTAGAACATGTGATTTCCTGCAACCTGTTATGTATGAAAAATGCAATTAGATATTGTTTAATATGAAACAATGTATTTAATAAAAATGTATTTAGATATAAAGTTTTTAGTAAAAATAACTGAGATTACAAAATGAATAATCTTCTAAATTATAATTAAAAATCATTCTCGGAAATTTTTTTTTAAATTGAATTTTTTCTAGACCTAAGAAACATGCATTTTAAAGTTACATTAAGTTTCACTATTTATGAGTTCAGATATTTCTAATATTATCAAATAGTCAAAAACAATGATATTATCTTTCAACATAAAATAGGTCGAATATCATTTAATGTCAACAAACTAATTATTATCGAAGCAGTTCATTCAAATATAGTTTCTATCTCGGCTCATTTTCAGATTAAACTAAAATATTTAATGATACATGTGTTGTCTTTATTGAAAGATCAATCCAAACATACAAAACAGGCTCAAGTATAATAGTGATAAATTATAAAAAAGGACAAACATTTAAAGTAAAAACTAGGACAAATTTACATGTGAACAAAAGATAAATTTAAAAATTTAAATAACAAGAAAAGGAACATAAGAGATGTAGTCTTTTCAAATAGTTCATAAAATATCTGGCATTCTAGTATAGTTTTCTTATCTCATCGCGTTTTTGAGACTCTTTATCTAGTTCTGAGCATGTAAGAAGAAGCTCAGTATTCATGATGACCGAATTACATATTTGACATATAGTAAATGGAAAGATGCCTATTTTATTAAGATGATGTGCCATACAAACACGGCCTGTTTGCAGTCTGAAGTTTGCTACAGTCTCTTTACGGTCTTTTGTCAAACCTTTTTCCAAGTGGCTTGAATATTAGCCCAGGATTTGCCTGTTGATTTTGCTTCCATGGTCAGATTTTATAGAGTATCCACTAATTTCTCAAAAATATGTTTTTAAGTGACAATGAAGAAGAGGTTTGTTGTCTTGTGGTTAAAGTGTTTCTCTCTTGGTTAGTAAGTCTGTCTTTCCAGTACCGTCTATACCCGCATGTGAAGGGATCCATTGGAAAATTATTGTTTTTTTGTATTTATAAAAAAAGTTCATTGCCTTTTTTCTGAAAAAATTTGGGTGTCTATGTCAAGATTTATAACTGCAGCCTATATTGTTGCTTTGGAAATGACTGGAATAAACTGCTTTAGAGAAACAATCGATCTTGAGGTTTTCCAGAGTTAGCTTAGTGATATATATTCGATTAACCCCTTAAGCCAGTGCTTCTCAAACTTTCTATACTTGCGACCCAATTTTGAATCACAATTTTCATCACGCCCCCCTCCAAACAAAAACAATGCATTGAGTTCAATAATAATATACTTTGATGTAAAGCTACAATATATGCCTTTAATAATAAACCGTGCAAATTATCATGAGAAGTATTAAATTTAGTATATAACTTTATTAATGTCTATAGGACCACTGGAAATCATTAAAATTTGGTTAACTTAGTACTGTTAAATTAATTATGAAGCACATTGTAAATGTATTATATCAGTGTAAATGTGAATTTTATATTTTATAATGTCAGGGTATATTTTGTTTTCCTTTTTTTAGAAAATTAATAATTTTTTTAAATAATCTTTTTTTTTTTCGACTTTTCGATATACTCGCGCCCCCCTTGTAAGGTTATCACGCCGCCAAGGGGGGCACGCCCCACAGTTTGAGAAGCACTGCCTTAAGCGATCAATTTTTATGACTAAAATTTTCTAAAAAAAATTTTTATTGGATACAGCTAAGCATAAAACTTAACAGAATGTAAAAATGGATGAATTTTATTTTTTTGGTTTTAAAGTTTTCCCTCTACTTTTTATTTTATAATTGGGGAACACAAAACCCCTAAATGTTTGTTTTTTATAAGTACACTCTGCATATTATGAGGAATGTTTCATATACCTTCAACAGAATTTTACTCGTACTTATAAAAAAAAAATTCATGCTCATACTTCTTTTTCAAACGGTTGAGGTTTTTTTGTGTGTGTGCATATATATATGCATCCACAATTTGAAGCATGGAGCATTGCTAAGTCTTAATTGCAATAATAAAAAAGACAATATCGGCTTTTTTTTCGTGGATTATCTTTCTAATTTCATTTTTTCTCAATCAATAAACTGCATATTGCCTTGCTAATTCCTGTTTTTTATCGAATATTTTCAAAAATCTAACTTTCTGCCTTCAATGAAAAATCCCCACCTTCACCAGAAAAAAAATCCAGGATGATAAGTATTTCAGTTAAATGGACGAACTGCATCTGTTAAAAACACTAGCACTAATAATCTCACTAAACGAATTAAAAATCTGTGTAATTTAAGATAGAAAGAGGAAGATATCAGTACCGTACCTTAACCGGTTTGCCTGTACAACGTACCGAAATCTGGCCACAACCGGTTTGCCGAGACAAACCAGTTAAGTGGTTAAAAATATATTATCGCTTTTAAAAAGTAATTTATTAGTAATAAATCCATTAATGGTTTGCCTACAGAAAATCATTTCTTAAAATTTACGCGCGTTAAACGTTAAATTACGTTAAATCCGTCAGTTCCATAAAATCTCCCTTCTTGAAAAATAGGATTTAAATCGATGTAGCTTTATAAACCAGAGCTATAAGGCTCAATAAGAATTTTAGGGCAATTGAGAATTAAGGTAATTTCTGTATTTACTTTCATCTGATAAACATTTCAGCGTTTAAAGTAAACATAGCTAGAACTGATCCCCCTAGCACAAAACGTGTTCCTGAAATCATTATTAATGGTAATGTGAGCATTAAGCCCGACATATTTTGATATTGTTGGGGCAATTTAGCATAACGTTAAAGCAGTAAATTGCGATCTGTAAACTAAAAGTGTATTTCGAAATAAACAAAATGAGCCCCAAACCCATTTGTTAGTTTTTGAAATACATTAGGTCTACCGGAAAGTTTTGCCCGTTTTTAGAGTGAAACAAAGTAATAAGCTTTTCATACCTTGAATAAACTTTATTGAATAAAATAACTGTCATCATTATTTATGACTTCTTACTTACGTGAGGGTAATTTGTATATTTTTAAAAGTGCCTTATTTCTAGAGGCCAATAATGAACCAGTTCTTATCTAATATATTCATTGTTTTTTAATGTTTTGCGCTGAAAATATTTTGTGCGTTCAGATACAAGCGATAATCAGAGGGTGCTGGGTCTATAATGTATGTGGATATGTCAGAATTTCCCAGCCTAGCTCTGTGAGTTTCTGTGGAGTCTTCAAAGCAGCATGTGGCCGGCTATTACCATGAAGCAGTATGATGTTCCCCCTATTGAGCATCCCCAGCTTCTTTTCTAGAACTGCTGTTTTTCCACTACCTCTCAGAAATTAGCTTTTCGTTCAGTTTCAATGGCAGAAGATGTTGCAGCGGCCTCCACCAAAGAACCCATTTCCTGTTAGGAAACTAGTGACGCCTCAACGTACACAGAAGTTATGCGTGGGAAAATATCCAAGACCACAGACCCTACGACGCTTATGTTCTAAGACAAGTCAAACTTTGACCACCCTTGATCCACCCGACAGTGAGGTGATCGGCGCAGTTCCCACGCCAATCTCCGGCTTCGAAGTCCACCGCACGAGGAACTTGTAGTGGAATAGTAATCCTGGCTACGTCCAAACAAAAGTGATTCCTTACCAAGTATCACTTTTGTGGGCGCGACGTATTCTACCTTTAAAAAGACATCAAAAGGGAAAACCCAGAGACTCTCGATACGCCTGCTTTCACTAAGGAATCCACCAGAGACTAGCTTTTTAGACCCTCCCAATTGCTCAGTTCCAAAGTATCAGGGTATACAATAGAGTGCTATCTCACTGAGTGCTATCGGCCAATGGAAAACAGCCATTGGCTGATAGCAACTTAGGATGCCTCCAAAGCAGTCACCTTGACTACGCCTCTTTGCCACATCTTCTCAACCAATCAGGAGAGTCTCTCTCGTACAGGCCCTACCACTTCAGACCACATTCAATTCTTCAGATATGGGATGGAGGAAAGCTTCGCTCTGAAAATAATGTGATTTTTTAAAAAAGAAAATAGTTCAGACTCTCTGGAGAAGTCTTTACTTTATAGAAGCACACACACACACAAAATATTATTATTTTAGAAGCATTTTTTATAAGAGGAGAACATTTTGAAAAAAGGTTATTCTAAGTTAATTTTTTGCCAAAATATTGCATTTAAACAAATTTTTTTTTGTCAAAATGTCCTTAAAACAATTTTATGCATGTATTCTAATCTAAGTGACACTAAATATCATAAAAATTATCCATTTACGCGCTTTTTTAAAATCACGGTTCCGAACGTAGTCGGATATGTTAAGTTAAATAATTCTTAATGTTCCTGCTAAACTCAGTTGTGTGACGTTCACCCCCGCATCGTGTAGGACAGGATTCTAGGGGAACCAAAGCCTGATTGACGCGAAGCAAGTACCCTTTGTAACATCTGGCTTTGGACCCCAAACCTAACCTTGTAGGGGGGAGGGGGGGGTAATAATCTCCATTACGCCACTGTCTAAACTGCAATATCTGCCATGATATATAAGAAATCCAGGTTGAAACACACAATACAATACTTCTCTACTTTAAAAATAAAAGGAAACACTGCTGATGTAAATGACTAACCGGTGTTGAGAGTCAGCACTAAATCAACGAAAAACATATTTCAAATGTTAAAGTTATTAAAACACATCCCATTTATGAATTTAATAATGTTGCCAAATTTCCATTTTAATACTTGTTAAGTGAAGAAAGCCACTCGGTGAACAAGGTGACAAGAATTTATAGTACAATCATTCTTTTAAAAAAAAAAAACTTGAGGAATTGAAACCACCATACTAGAGATGCTTATCCGTTTTAAAATTTCAATTTAGCACAAACATAGATAGTCTTAAGTCGTAAATAATATTAAGTTCCCCTTGTAAAGCAATAGGTTCTACAATTTTAAAAGGTTTCTTGATAATTCGAGTATTTTTAATTTAGCTTTGTGTTTCACGGAAAAATTGAAAAGTTTTCAGAATATATACTTCAGCAATAATTTAATAAGTTTACAAAACTCATAGCGATAAATTGATTTGAACCAAAGTTTTCAAGATTAATACTAAACTGACAATTTGCGTAAATTATTTTTCCTCCAAAAAAATATGCTATTGAAATCAGTATTAAAGCTTATTTATTTATAAGAAAAGAATATTTTGCACTTAAAATACAACTAAATTATTAGAAGTGGAACACTCTTGTGACTAAATGAATAAAATCATTTGTCTAATTATGTAAAAATTAAAATGTAAATTAAATATTTTTCTCAATTCTTCTTTACTTTTATTCTCATTAACTACAAGCTACATTGTGTCATCCGTTTAATACAAAAATCTGGGATATTAAGGTATCCGACTAGGTTCAGAACCGTGATTTTAAAAAAGCGCATAAATGGATAATTTTCGTGATATTTAGTGTCACTTAGATTAGAATACATGTATAAAATTGTTTTAAGGACATTTTGACAAAAAAAGTATTTAAATGCAATATTCCGGCAAGAAATTAACTAAGAATAAGCTTTTTTCTAAATGTTCTCCTTTTGTGGAAAATGCTTCAATTATAATAATATTTTGTCTGTATATAGCTCAGACCTCTGTACAGAGGCTCAAGTATGAATTTTGAAAAATTCACATTATTTTCAGAGTAAACACCCATTGAAATAATTATCAACGTTTTTCTCTTAAAATTTCTCCCCTCTGTTGTCGTAAAACATGGATAAACCCACTTCTAAGTTATATAATTCAAAACTTCTAATTGAGCCTCTGTAAAGAGGTCTGAGTTATAGACAGACAAAATATTATTGTAATATAGAAGCAGTTTTCACAAAAGGAGAATATTTTGAAAATGGGTCATTCTCTGTTCTTTTTTTGTCAAAATATTGTATTTAATTCATTTTTTTTTTGTAATACTATTCTTAAAACAATTTTATATACAGTTTCTAATCTAATAGATATATCATAAAAATTATCCATTTATACGCTTTTGCTAAATCATGGTTCCGAACGTAGTCGGATACCTTAAAACTAAATAATGGGGTGTCCAATGGGTTAGATTCATGGAACATCATATTGGTACATCACATGATAACTACAGATACGTGTTTCCAACTAATCAGTTATTTATGAGAGGTCATAGTCACATGAGAAACGCAATCACTCCTTGTTTAGCCAATCAGTTAATGCGCTTCGCTGTTGCACACTTTTTTTTTGCAGATTCTTTTAAAAATTATATTTTTGTCAACAATAATAATGCAAATGGGTAAATAAAAAGCACTTGATAAGTAAATGAAAAGCACTTTTTTAAAACTTTATAAAATCTCTTATTATATGCGTAATTATAAGTACGCATATAATAAGTGATTTTTTAAAATTTTAAAAAAAAATTTGAATAATTTTAATATTTGAGCATCTTTATCAAAATATCAAATACCAAATTGTATGTAGAAGATTTAGGAAATGTAGCAAAAAGGGGAAAAAAAGAGGACCCGCTGTATGTGTACAGAATGGGATGTCCTCTTGTGCATTGCAACATGCTTCTCATCTTTTCATGGCAAATAATCCCCATTAAATTTAATTTTCTTTATGACGGTGAATGACTGCTTGGGAAGTACTCTTCCCATCCGTAAAATTTAAATGTTAACATAAAATTCGGCAAAATGAAATATGTTTCCTTAAATTCTATTGTTTATTTGTTAATAAAACATAAGAAATTGCGTGAAATTCAAAAGACAAAAAAAAAGACCCACAAAGAGGGGCCGTTTCTTGTGGGGATTTTTCAACTTCGCGTTCTGCAATTACCACGATCTTGCAGAATTTAACAACAGCATATTAATACCAGAAATGAATACATAATTCCATTTACAAATTGTTCTCCACATTCTTTCTTGGTTGTGTAAGGATTTTCTACTATAAAAAATCAATCAAGGCTTACACGAAAATTAATAAAATTCAAGGACTCTTTTTCAATGATCTTGTTTAATTTTTAACCTTCAAACCGTATTCTAACATTTGTGATACCAATATAGTAAAAAAGGCTAAGAGTAAAATTATGTGTGCTGAAAAAAAGTGCGAAAACACTCGTATGTAAACTAAACCCCAAAAAATCTACTGTAGCTTATGGAATTTTTTTTCGAATGTGCTGCATATTAGCAATTAAGCCTTTATAGATACGGCAAGTCCCCAAATGTGAGATCCATTTCAGTGGTGGCACCATCTAGTGGTGGATCTCGCTACCAGATTTGAACGCTTGGATTAATTTATGGAAGTTGATCCTTTTAAATTCATTGTTTTATGCTAATAATCAGGTATACATACTTTAACAAAATATCAGAAATATTTCCTGAGCAAAACGCTATATAAAGACTAGATATGTATTTAAAAATTATTTTTATTCAATTTTTTAATACTTTCAACTATTTTTAAACTAAATATTTCAAGAAATAATATACAGAAAAATTTTATTTTTTGACTACTTTTAACTGAAATTTAAAAACTTGCTTTTTTTTTCTTGAATAGTGCGGTTATTTCATCCCAATCATTTCTAAAACCACCTTAGGCTGCGGTAGCCTAGTGGTCAAGGGTACGGACTCGTGGCCGGAGTGTCATGAGCCCAGTTTGACCTTCTCGGTAATGTGTTATTTTTATTGAAAGTTGAATTTATCAAGTAAAAGTAAGCAGTACTTTAAGTACTTTCAGCCACTGTCTATTGTAGCCATTGAAAAATATCCAGCAAGGAACATATAACATCTTTCTCCAAGTCCATGGAATGGACTGGATAGTCGAATAGATCACGGCGGCGTTGTTGAAATCAAATTGTGGTACCATCGATAGCAGTGGTGTAGCATATTTGATGCACTAGTTTCACGAAGCTCAAAGTCGTTACGGTTACGAAATCGTGACGACTGTTATTTCTATCGAAATGTTTGTTCGGGTCCAACCTTATAGAGGAGTGCAGGCGCATGGAAAATATGTCGAGAATTGAAATTCTCACGTAAGCATAGGACAGAAATTCGAAGCGTAGAGTGCAAGCTCAGGTGTCACGTGATAATGGTTCAAAATTACATCATCCATCGTCAATCGTTACTTTTCAGTGAGACGTTAATAGAAACAATCAACTAAGTGAATGTAAGCTTTTCTATTTCAATTTATAACGCTTTTAAACGATCGGCCAGAATTTGTACTACGATTAGGAAAAATAACTTTAAGCAGAGTTTTCTTTTTGAGAATGGTCTTCACACAAATAAAAATAAAGTTGAACGTGAGTGCAAAAGAAAACTAATCTATCTCTTTATGTGTATGTTACCGTTAAAGTGTATAATTGAGTTGTTTTATAGAATACCTACGTAATTCATGAAATAACTAGACAAGTCAGTTAAAGTATATAATAGATGAAAAATTTCATACTTTACCTAGTTATTCTATGAAATAACTAAGTATTCTATGAAATAACTAAGGATAAATTCTTTAAGTGAAAAACAAACAATTTCAAAGATATTTTATAAATTAATTGATCATAAACAGCTAAAATTTCTCGAAAAATACATTATATCTCTTTTGCGGATGGATAATTGATAAATAATAAGGGAAAACAAATGATATAATTTATTATTGCTTATACTGCTAACATTAGTTAAACAGAAAGGGGGAAAAATATGTTACAAAAATAGATTATATTTAAATATTATCAACAAAAATACATGCTGTGAAGAAAAACCGTTGCTTCATGAAAAACATTGTGTTAACTTTTTAAAACAAAAATGTAAGAGAATATTAATTTAAATTTTATGAGATACCTTTGGCTTACTTTTCATTATTTATTAGATCAAGGATTGCTGTGATGACAATTTGGATTGGACAGCTAATTATTTTTGAAACAAGTCCACTTTTACCATTACACATTTTTTTTTACACGAGCACTTTTTAAATCCTTGTCCAGTAACGCAACTTTGAGCTGTTGTGACAGATCCGATTCAAAAAACTTTCGAGTGCCATATTTCATACTTCAACGATCAAGTAATCATTATTCAGTAGAATACCCAGTTTAATCATAAAATTCAATAACTTTATATGCTTTATTTGATTTATCTAGTTATTTAATGAAATGCGTAGTTATTCTATGGAATAACGAATCTCACACTTTAACGGTAACATATGTAAAAAAAAAGAGTTTTTTTTATAAATAAGGGGATTTTCTCCAGTAATTTCTAGAAGCATCCATATGGTCGCCAAGCTGCCAAAAATGGTCGCTAACATGGTTGCCAAGTCGCCAGATTTGGACACAGTAAATGATGCCAGCTTGTCTTTATCGCCAATATTTCCCTAAGTTTCCATTGAAATGTCATTGCGAATATTTCAGTTATTTAATGCGTATTATAGGGGAGGCACAAATAAAAGCAACTACAGCTTAAAAAAAAAATAGAACTACATAATACACCAAGATTACAATTTGAGCAATGTGTATGAAAATTTGATAATTTCTACAATGGGGATTAGGCTGCAGTTAGGTGGACAGAGGATACCTCCCTCACCAGTACTAACAAATAAGATTTTGTAAGGTTATGCATGCAATCTGAGATATTTATTGAATATAATAATAATTTTTTTAAAAAAAAACACCTTTGGTAACTTAAACTAATAAAAAGAGGAATTAGAAGCTTACAAAATTATAAAAATAACCCAGGATCTTCCCTCCAAAATTCACCTTATTCACTATGACCCCGGAAGAGAAAATCATTTTTGCTAAAAGGGATTTTATAGATATATAAAGAGAGATAACCTTTTCTTTAATATTCACTTTCAGTTAAATGTTCCATATTTAATGTATCAGTAATTGATTATTCTTGCCATGAAGATTTAAGCCATTATTTACACCACAATATTTTACTAGATATTGGAAAACATTTGCATGATCAAACTGTTTTATCCGTCGAAAAAAAACTGACTGAAAAAAAATGTGCAGAGAAATATGGATGGAAAAAGGTTTTTTCCCGGGGGTTTAACAGCGCAAGTCGAATCTCTGGTGCCGTTAAAATACTGAGAGACCTATCCTTATCATATCAGCATTTAATTCTCATTTTGGCACAGATCCAATCCAAGGCGAATATCAGTATCATCAATAGACTGCGCCACACAAATTCCTTTAAATTTAAAGCTGCGTATCGGATATTGGAGACTAAACGAAAAAGATCTCGTTCAACATCAAGGAAGAGTTCCTCGATCACAAAATTGAATTCCCGGTTTTCGAATTCGAAGAGAGAGATTTACAAGTTTTGAGTTCCCTGTGTTTCTGTACTTGTCTTTCTTTTCGTGTTTATGTCGATTTGAATGCAGTTGGTGTGTGTCATCTGTGAAAAAAGTGGAATGGAAGGTGTTTGTTTTTGTTTTCTTGAATTTCATTACTCCTGTTCTTTTATTGGTTGATTTGGTTCAATGGCTGGGACACAGAGAGCCCTTCTGTGTGAAATTGTGTGACGTCGATAAGAAATCAGATACACAAAAAGATCTTAAGATGATTTAAAAGTAAAATTTTCTTGTTTTATTATCCTTTACGAATAAGCTGATGGATGTTTAACATAAATAAGCATCATTATGCTTGGGGTTTAACAAAGAAGATTTGTAATACATATGTATTGTGTTTATAGCCGGCTGGGTGGCGTAGTTGGTTTGTTGCTGGCCTTCTTCACCCAAGGTTGTGAGTTCAACCCCGGCCTAGGTCGGTGGATTTTCATGATACAGAAAATCGACAGATGTCGCATCTATGTCGTATGATTATACGGCACGTAAAAGATCCCTAGAATGACTGTTTAGTCTCCCTCTATGGAGGAAATTAGGCGTCAAAATTACCTACGGCAATTGGTATCTGCCTATAGAGTGCCGCACTAAAAAGAGATACAAGCTCCCGGATAATATACTAGGTCTGCAATGGTAAAACACCAATCTGCAGCCCATAAGAAACAAAAATGTATTGTGTCTATTACTGCATTTTTATTGTATTGTAAACTTGTTCGATTTCTACAAAATTGTATGCGTTTTCATTAGTTTACAGTTTTAAATAGTTATTAATATCGCACAGATGTTGAAACAACTGTTTACAAATCAATCGATAACTACAGAACATGTTGCAGAAAAATTGATGAATTCTATATAAATATAAATTAAATATATATTTAATAAAATAATACAACTACTTAAATTAGCGAAATAAAACTTTAGTGTTTTGAAAATGTCACTTTAACTCGAATGTTTTGTCACGTTTGAATTTATAATTCAAAAGTTTGAACGTTACACATTAATATTCATCAAAAAAAGAAGAAAAAAAAAGGAGCATGAAATATATTTTAATTAAATCGTAAGACTCACGAACATATAAAAAATTTTTCCTTCAAGTGATCTGAAGAAAATATGCATTATATTTTTACTACATTTGTAGTACACATCTTGCGGCAAATTTTGGATGCAAACATCATTTCATCTATAGCCTTCATCTCATTCTTAAGCTTTCAAAAACATAAAATTCTCTCCGGTGTTTCACAAGGAAATTACCCCAAAAATTTTAGGACAAAAAATTAAAGGGGCGTATAGACCTTCTTGGTTTTATGGATAATATGATGTTATATAAATATTGAAAAATAAACCTCTACTATGAAAAAAAAATCCTCACATTTCTGAAATATTATTCATGTGATAAAAATTAATGCCTTGTAAAAGGTTGCAACTTCTCAACATTCAGACGCATTTGATTACCGATAAATGTGGCTCTGCGACGAATTAGAATCTTCTATATTCCAATACAATAATAAATGAGTACCAAGCTTGCTTGGGAACTGAACACTGGGTAGTTCGTGTCAGACTGACCACCTGACCGGAACATCTGCTCATGCACCTCAGGGCCCAAGGTCGCGTATACTGGGCACATACGCATTTCTGAGCACAGTAGGCCTTGGCTCTCATGGGCTGTTGCGCCACTGAGTTGAGTATATCCCAATACATAATTGTGTGTCGTGTTGCAATGGATGATTAGTTATTGACTTGAATAATATTAAAGGAAACAATACATTAACCCTCATATTAGATGAACGCAAAAAGAAAAGAATTACAATAAAATCTGTTTTTGTGCAATAGATAGGGACAGCATAAAAGGAAACCCCACAAAAGGAATATTCGCGCGCGAAAATATTTCATAAATATTTACATATAACAAACAACTTCGTAGGAATACAACAGAAATTTTTTTTTATGCTGCGGAGATGGACCGCATAAAAAGCATCGCGCTTAGTTATTTATGAAATTGATCAGAAAGTACTTCCATAAAAAAATAAATAATTAAATTACACATAGAAACATTTCAAAACATTTAATTTCTCATTGCATATATGGAGAAATTCTCAAAATGCACATATATAATTCATTGCTACGCATCGTAATCCAAAGCTCGCAGCTTCCAGTGATGAATTAGTTCAAAATCGCTTTCGTCACTTGAGCATACAATTTCAATGGACTAAATTCATGTGACGTCTTAGTCACATGATAACTCAGTCACGTGTTTTTAGCCAATCAGTTCATAAATTTATATGTCGACGTCATAATTATATCATAAATATAATCATGCGTTTCCAGCCATTAGTTCATTTGCCTCACTGTTGCCAACTTTTGCTTTTTGCAGAAACTTTCTTTTAGAAAGTACATATTTATCAACGATATAATAATGCACATAGTTAAACAAAATGTACTTCATTTAAAAGTATTCGTATAATGTATTTTTTTTTTTAATTTTGAAAACTGTTTGAAGAATTTTAACACGTGAACTCTTTACCCAATCATATATATCAAATTTTAAATGTCATCTAAACTTTACAAGTTGAACAACTAATATTTCAATTTTTAATAAATGGGAAACTCGTGATTGTCTTTATCATGTGACCATCATGAATTTAGTCAATTGATTTGTTTTTTTGTATCATAAAGTAAGTGATAAATTTTTGTGACAACGGTCGGTGGGTCAGTTGCTTGTGAACGTCGCGATAACCAAGTATGTATGATCGAAGCTGTTTCTAAAATTTTAAACTCCTTTCGGGTGAGTGAGTGAGTATGGTGCTTTATGGCCCAAGAGCCAGTTTTGACTTTACTGCGCCAAATATTCATAAGTCTGTGGTCTGGACGGGAAAAGAAAAGGAGAAATTGGATGACAAGATGGAGGGTCGAAAATAGAGAAGGATCACTGGGGTACCCCAGGGTCGTGACACCCGTGTTTACCAAAGATAGTAAACCCCTTGGGAAAAGGAAAAGATCACTAGGGTACCTCGGGATTGTGACACCCGTACCCACCTAAAGAAGGTGAGTCTCTTGAGAGGTAAACTCCTTTCGGAATTGATATCTATTTTAAGAAAATGTTTTTCCAATTTGTCGGAAATCTAGATCCCAGCATATATTGTATCCGCTCTCAAAGAATCCGGTTCTTCTTGTTTGTCTTCATAATCTACCAAATTATTCATTATGTCACTGTCATTGAAAGTTTCGTCTTCAATCAAGTGTGTACTGCTAGTGCTTTTCGAGAAAGAAAGCAACTGAACGAGCATTGTCGAGAGACTGTTTATAACCTATGAACAGAGCGTCTTGGAGTGTATATATGTTCTATGATGGAAAACATTACAGAGGCGCGAAAGCCGTTGAAATTCCTACACCACATATAAAAAGGTCGCACGGTCGCAGAAAAAAAATCGTACATAAACAAAATCGCACGAAACAAATCACACAAAAATAAAATCGCATAAAAAAGGACAGTACAAAAACAGGTTCTACTGTATTTGATACGGAAAAAATATAGTTTTTCAGGAAAAAGTTAGGATCAAATAATAATCCTTTACTGTGTTTCCCTAAGCTCATCACAAATTCCTCGTGTAGCTTCTAAAGACGAAGTTAATAATTATGTAATCAATCAACTTCAGCCCGTCACTTTTTAATTCGTTGTATCGATTAACATGCAATAACCTGATAATAACGAAGAAATAAAAACTGAATGCCAGAAAATCCATTCATTAAGCATTAAGAAATACAATCCTCTTACAAATAAAGACTGTCTTCGATTAATGTTAAAGAATAGGACCAGAATTTGGAACATTTCTT
Organism: Trichonephila inaurata madagascariensis; assembly: GCA_019973955.1. Lineage (NCBI taxonomy): Eukaryota > Metazoa > Arthropoda > Arachnida > Araneae > Nephilidae > Trichonephila > Trichonephila inaurata. The sequence goes on along the minus strand of BMAV01006641.1, from coordinate 73,733 downwards.
CAGATATAAAAGAAATGAAACATTAATATGATATTCTGGCTTCACTATTATTTAGAGAGCAGCATTTTTTTATCATACTTTCCATTTTTAACCGAGTTGATCCATTTTTTCTGATATAAGATGTGTTTCGCGTTTTTTCTCCAATACCGTAATGTTAAATAGGCTATGCCTTCGCGTAGTATAACAAAAAAGAAAATATTCATGGAACATTTTGGCATTTTTAAAAACACTATATTGTTAACAGAGGTATGAGTTCTAATATTGCAAATTTCTATGGAAATTGAGGCATTTTTTCTGTCTGAAAATGTGATTCGCGTTTAGTTCAAGCTCTCGTACTTTTACCGAAGACAGCCTTAAATAATTTTCTTATGAAGAATAACTAAATTACTATCCAAGAAAGGGAAAAAAACTTCATTTAAGCAGTTGAATTATTTTCCTTATTAATTCCTTATTATTGATAAGTATCTTCTCCAATCTTTATACTCAATTACTCATTCTGACAAATATAATTACAGCACCCAACACACACAGGCACCAAGACCGACTCTAAAACACACCATCTCATTCGAGACAGCGAGAAATAAATTCTAATTTCTGGGGGACACCAATATCGCACAGATGTCACTTCCAGTGAAATCTTCCGTGTTTTATTACGGTCCCAGCATCCTGACATATAATTTTGACAGAGCGGGACTTGTTTTTCGCAATCGAAACAATCGATTCAGTACTCAGACCTCAAAAGACACGGTTAAAAAGAGAATTTGCCTCCCCAAGTAGAATGCATTCTTTTTTCTTTTTTTTTTTTTTTTTCACTTTTTTTTCGAAAGCCGCTTTTCTTTGTTGAGATAATGAGCAGCATTTTCGAGGTTTGTGCAGTGTGTGTAGACTTTAACAAGCTCTCATGTTAATATGGCATTTTCAGGATCGTCTGATGATATTACGAAACGTGAAAGAAAAAACGCGGAACGATTTCCATGTGAGGTGAGGGGATGCTGTCGTTTCTTATCATAATTTACGGGGCGCTGGCGGGTAATAAATATCGATGAGAATTCGATAATAAATTATATGTTAATATTTTACATGCAGCATTTTATGTCTCGTATTGGTGTTATGTGGTAAAATGGAAGCACATATTGTGTGCTGAAATTAATTCTTCCTTTATACATAATTGATTTCTCTTTATAAACTTTGATTCACATATATGAGCAACTTAATTTGTTAGTTGCTTTTCGAAAAAGGTGATTATTTTTATTAATGAATAACTGCACTAACAAATTAATTTTGTTCACAAGATCTTTTTCGAGGTAATATTCACCTTGCATATTGATGAATAAAGATGATAAAACTTCTAAATTTGTGCCAAGGGATCAGTAAAATAAAAATTCTACCGAGTGGTTTTTTTTTTAAAAAAAAATCTATATATCCATCGTTTAACTTTGGTTCAAAATTAATAAGTTGGTGCCAACATTGTGACTTTAATATTCATAAGCAAACAAATTTTCAGGTAAGCACGTTTTCGTTTTTAGAAATATAACATGGCTAAATAACTATAAACATAACAAGTATTATAAAAAAATAGTTTTTAAGTCAATTCCTACTTAGATCAACAACGAAAAATTTTATTTTAGCTACTTTTTATTAAACAGTTACAATTAATATAAATATGTATATACATAGGACAGAATCACAACATTAAGTGGTAATTAGTTTTTTTAAATTATCATTCAAGTATCGTATTGTCCTTTTAATTTCAGTCCAACTGAATGTTTTAACACGTGAGAAAAAAACCTTTTCAAGTTTTGACACAAGTCGCCAAAAGGGTCGCTAAGTCGCCAACGTGGCTGTATTTGTAATTCTTTAAATAATTAGTTTTAATCAATTAACTTTTATGAATTATAATTAAATTATTGTATTGTCATCCAAAATGATACTGTATATAAAATTTCAGCTCAATTGAGCGCTTTAAAATGTATTTTATTAACGATTGAAAATTCCACCAAGATAAATAAATAAATATACAAATATATAAATAAATAAATATATAGAGACAGTGCAAGCTAATAGTAGGAATTGAAAAATAAGCTATACGCTTATGACCCAAATTGTTCTTACATGCTTAAAATCGAGGATTTCTCAGTAATTGTGAACTATGTTAGGAATTTGAGTTAACTGATACATAAAAAAACACATAAAAACAAAAAGATTAAGAACACAGCATATGATATCTAACAGTACCATGAAACAATAAAAATGCTAATAAGATGTGGATAGGAGAGTTCAGAAAAAAAAAATTACTTGGAAAATTTAAGGTTTGTGAATTTAATATTGAGTGTGTTCGCCTCTGACTTGTACATGCATCACCAAGTTATTCAAAGCTGGTAATAATATTCTCAACCCCACAATTTGAGGAATTAAGTTTTACTTCTCTGTCCGTACAGTCTTTAGGGTATTTACGTACCTGAAAGAAGGATGTCTCCATGAGATTGCTTTTCCAAGGTATCTCCATAAGCTCTGTATTAGGTTCAGATAGGATACTTTTATTCTGACCATGATACTTATTCAATAGTTTTACTTTCAAGGAATTTGTGTACTAGATTTGCTACAGGCAGTCGAATCTTTTCATCCATAAATAAAAAAATCAGAATCATATGTACCCCTGAAAAAACTTGCGTAAGGTTCGAAGACCATCATCTTAAAAACTTGGCATCCCTTGAGAAAACTATAGTCCTCCATAAGGTTCCTACCCACTGTGGAGTTCCAGACAACGAGAAAGCCGACTTTCTGGCTAAAAAGGGTTCTTTTATCATACAGAAAATATTTCTCGTACTCTTCCATTCTATTAAAAATCTTATTAAAAGATATATCAAAGCCCGTGCTCAGGAAGTCCTCTATAACCGTGTTTTCCATAAGTCTTGGAAGAATGTTATCCTGAATATGCGTAAGGACCCAAGGTGTAGAGCGATCGCTGAATTCCGCCTAGCCACCGGACATGGCTATCTGCGAAAAAAATCTGTATGGTCTCAAAGTTGTTCCTACTCCGATATGCACTCTGTGCAGCACAAGAGAGGTTATGGACTCCGCACATCTTCTACACTGTCCTTGCTCTGCACAAGATGTTTCTCGTCCAGCGTTATTGGGGAGTAGGTACATGTTCGATTAATGAACTCTGTTTAAGTTTTTATTTATGTTATTTGCCATACTGTTCCTAATCTGCCATTAGAAATTTAAAAAAATGTTCGAAGACTTTAACTCAACATATTTTTCCGGCCTCAGTTTCTGTGTTGAAAACATGCAAGGGCGATCAGATGCTACACTAAACCTCGACTCACCAGTAAGAACAACATAGGTGCAATAGCGTTCACTCCAGTTCTAATATTCTTTGCATCAATTAGTACTTTGGTTGAAAAAAGAATGAAACACGAATATTTGGTTTTTCTGGTAAGAATGAACTTTTTCCCCTTAAGTCTTCTGTGTACAAGTTAACTGTGATGCAACAGTTCAAGCGGCGGCTATAAACTCTGAAGTTAATTGCTGAGCAGTATATTTCCTGTTACGACGAGTGGTTATTGCCATATATCGATCTTGCGAAGTAGTTGTTATATGTTTACGACCTTGCCCAGGCGTCTTTACAACAATTCTAGAGTTCATTTTGAAATAGCTTCAATAGTGTACAGACTATCTGTCTCAAAATATTCCTACTTCTCCCTGCTTCTGCAATTATCTGTCCTGCTCCTAGGCGGCTGATGATTGGCCACTTCATAGATTCTTCCAAATGGTAATTAAAAATCATAGCCAACTATACACTGAAATCGAACGCTGTATTGCGGTAAATCTGCAAAGTCGTTTGACATAACGCCTTGTTTTACAATTTAGAACCATTTGACCTCTTTTGATTTGGTAATGTTAATTAAATTAGTCTATCCAACAATCCTTGTAAAAAAGGGTTTGCATTGATTGGGTATTTCTCGGAATATCATCATTTTTGGATATGTAATAGTAATTTTAGACATCAGCATAGTATGTAACAGCCACTATATCGAATATATAACCAAAATAACATAATTAAAAAAACGTTTGCATATATATATTCCGTTATGATTTATAATTATGCTTATCATCACACCAAATTAGTTATGTATTGAAAACATAGATTTTTAAGCTTATGCTTTAAATATATTCGAATTTTTCCAATTTTAATTTTTGCAGGTAAGATTTATTCACTTTTAAATGTATAGGAAAATCTGAATTACTTTTTGTATTCAAATTTTAGCTTAGTTTTCATTCTAATTACTCTTTCAGTTTCAAAATTAATATAGTTTTATGTATTGCAATCTTTTGTCAATGAAATATCCCATTTTTTTCAATCCTTTATTCATTTAGGTCTTTGAAATGCATTGTTTCTCCCATTGAATTGCTGGATTTATGGTATATATAAAAAGAAAGAGAAATATAACTCAGGAAAATATACGAAAATTGATACGATATTCAGACTGATAATGTTAATGGTATAAGCAAACTAACTCAAAAAAAGTATATGTAAAATTGACATCAACAAATTTATTCAAAACTAATTCTTATAAACTAATTCTAATCTGAGATTTCTACATTCTTGGTATTCATCTCTAGTCAAGAAATTGTCTATTCACAATACAGCACAATCCGATTTGATTTCCTGGATAATTTTTTCTTTTCTTTTTAATTGCGCATGGTGTTATCCTTTAAGGTATCCGACTACGTTCGGAACCGTGATTTTGCAAAAGCGTATAAATGGATAATATTTATGATATTTAGTATCACTTAGATTAGAAAACGTATATAAAATTGTTTTAAGAATAGTATTACAATAAAAAATTATTTAAGTACAATATTTTGACAAAAAATGAACATAGAATGACCCATTTTCAAAATATTCTCCTTTTGTGAAAAATGCTCCTATATTATAATAATATTTTGCTTGTATATAGCTCAGATCTCTGTACAGAGTCTCAACAAGAATTTTTGAAATATATAACTTAGAAGTGGGTTTATCCATGTTTTACTACAACAGAGGGGAGAAATTTTAAGAAAAAAAGGCCGATAATTATTTCAATTGGTGGTAACTTTAAAAATAATGTGAATTTTTCAAAAGTCCTAGTTCAGGCTCTCTGGAGAAGTCTTTACTTTATATAAGCACACACACACACAAAATATTATTATTATGGAAGCATTTTTTATAAAAGGAGAACGTTTTGAAAATAGTTCATTCTAAGTTAATTTTTTGCCGAAATATTGCATTGAAATAATTTTTTTTTTGTCAAAATGTTCTTAAAACAATTTTATACATGTATTCTAATATAAGTGACACTAAATATCATGAAAATTATCCATTTATGCGCTTTTTTAAAATCACGGTTCCGAACGTAGTCGGTTACCTTAAGGTATCCGACTGCTTGGGACAACTCTTTTTTTAAAATGTAGATATGGTGATTTTTTTGGTGTTTTTAGTTTTATGATTGTATTTTAAGAAATTAAGTATTTGATGTATTTTAAGAAAAATATGCTTAAATTAAGAAGAGAAAAAGAAATTTAAAGAAAATGGGAAAAAATTGGTAAAAATTAGCAAAAAATTACATAAACGCAGCCCAATTTGTACAAAAAGTTTATGAACAAATTTTTAATTTTAATGTGTTGCTCCACTATTCATTTTTGAAATGACCTTCAGGATTCAAGTACATCCAAAACTTGAGAAAAATATCAAAGATTTAGATGTACATAAGTAACCAGACGAAGAAAAAATTATTAAAGATTTTATTTCCTTGATTCTTCAATCAAGCAGTTTTCAGTGAGATGTTCTTAGTTCAAAAAATTATTAAAAACGCTCAAGTTTATTATGTATCCTGATGCGATTTCATTTGATAAACTGAACTCGTCCCAGTTCAATTGGTTGTAAATTGAAGAATTTGAAATGCAACTGATTGATTTTCAGTATAGTTCAATACGGTTTCAAAAACTTATTGAAACGAGGAAAAAGTTGAAATCAATTGAAAAAGAAAGGTTAAAAAGCAATGCAAGTAAAAATGCCAGCAACGAAATTTTGGAAACATGGAATTCGATTCCAGATACCCATTTAACTGTTTAATGAAGCTGGGTACCATGCTATTTTAACCATATTTTATTAACCATTATTATTATTTTATATCTATGCTTGCAAGTCATTATTTTCAGAGATTAATGACATTTAAGACTGCTAATGAGCAGATGACTGGCAGATGAGTCCAATTCATCTGCTAAAAGTAAAACCTTACACAATCCTAATATAAGTTATTTGTCATATATTCTGCAAGAGCAGAAGTCGCACTGATATTCAGTGCCTTTTTACCCTTTGGGCGCTTGGGGCGGGAGCCCAGGGGTCCGAGGGGCGGCTCGGAAGGGCCCAAATAAGTTGGATTTAAATAGATTTTCTGGTTATAGATTTCGATTCTCCCGTGCTAAGTGATCCCGTAGATCTTTTGCTGCCAGGTTCCGAAATGAGCTGAAATCGACACCGCTAATGTTATACTTTATAATTTGAAACATTTACTACTATAAAGGGTAAAACGTACTTTTTCGTAGTAAATAAAGAATTTTGAATTGCTAATATATTTAGTTTTATTATTTTCCCAAAAAATACAAGTCATAATTATTTGACGAAACGTCCATACCCATTATAAGTTTCTTTAGGAAAAATGGCACGTTGATTCATAAAGTTTCTCCACCCTTACACTAGAGGAACTGCGTTTAAAACTTGAAACGGCTAGTCACACAATGGGCTTAATTCATGAAGTCACATGATAAAAACAAACACGTGTTTTCCATTGAATTCAAAACAAACATTAAACTAATTGTGCTTGTTCTATTTGTAAAACTCAGATAAAATTTCAAATTTCATATTTGTGTAAAGATGTTTAAATGTTAGGGGAAAAAAATTTCTTCAAAAAGATTTTTTAAATTAAAAAAAAAGTCGTATTTTATGCTTATACTTTTAAATAAAATGCATTTTGTATACATATGTACTTTTTAAGAGAAAGTTTCTGCAAAGAGCAAAACTTGGCAATACCAGAGCGCGTGAACTGATTAGTTGGAGACACAAGATATAGTTTTCATCGTGTGATTATGACGTCACACGAGTTTTTGAATTGATTGTCTAGAATCACGTGGCTTTCACTATCATGTGACTATGACGTCACATGAATTAACCTCATTCCTGTCGCTGCTCTGAGAGATGCCACCAACAGTGTACGGCGTCATACTCAAAAATATTTTGAGACGGGTGGATTACAGTTTGTGTGTGTGTGAACAATGGACTAAATTCATGTGGCGTCATAGTCACATGATAATGGTAACCACGTGTTTCTAGTGTCTAAAACTCATGTGACGTCATAGTCACGATAAATGCAGTCATCTATTTTCAGCTAATCAGATCATACACTTCGTTGTTGCCAAATAACATTTTTTATAGAAACTTTTTTTTAAAAAAAAAGTAATATTTGCCACTTTATTTAAAAATACATACATAAAAGATTTTTTTTTTTAAATTTTAAAATTTTTTTGTTGAATTTCCTTTTTATAACAGTTGAACATCTTTACTAAGTTATGAAATTTGAAATTTAATCTAATTTTTACGAATAGAATAAAAAGTACAAGTTAGTTTAATGTCTATTTTGAATTCAATGTAGAACACGTGTTTGACTTTATCATGTGACTGTCATGAATTTTGTCAATTATTACAACGTTTTTCATTTTTATTCACTGTAATACTTATGAAAGTATTTTCGTTTTTCTTCATGAAAGTGTGTATACATTTTTTTCATCACCCCTATATATTCAGGCAGTTCTAAGACAATGTGTGTATTAGTTAGTCTTTTAACTTTAGAAATGACTAATAAAAATATGCTCTATTAAAACAATATTTTATAGCTGTTTTTGTTATTAACAATGAATAAAAAGAAATAATATTTTCCCTTCAGGTTCCTTATTTCGTAATAAGATTTCTCTTAAAATCATGCAGTATTTTCGATAAAAAAAATTAGTTTAAATGTACATTCAAATACCTTAAGCAATCCTTAGTTAATACAGTTATGTGCAAGAAAACAAAATTTATTGTTGCCACTGTATCAGTTTTGCTATCCACTTCAATTTCTCATTTTATCCACGTTAAAAATTACAAAAATTTCATACATTTGAACTCCGTTATTGGTTGTTGTGCAATATTTTTATACAAAGATGAAACTTTCCACATTATAGAAAAAAAAATATTTTACAGAACTCCATCGTTAGATAGCATGTTCTACGTGTGTATTTTTATTCATAAATCTCCCCCATATTACATATAGTGTTAAATCATCCACATAAATCTCAATATATTTCAGGAAAAAGAAATTATCGTCAGTCTATATTGTTTATCAGGAAAAAAACCTCCTGAACCTTCATTTTGGAACAAAGAATTACCAACAAATCTTTCATGGCACGTCTTAAGTAAATATCAAAACAATAACTCCGTTTTTGGGATTATAGCTTTGTTGTTCGAAAAATTCTGTGTTTTCACATAAAGATGATATAAGTGAAATAAAACAGGAGATTAAAAATGCCTGACAAGGAAAAGTAAATAATTCTACGAAGTATATAAGAACTAAAAATCTTTCTTTGTTAGATTGTAAGTGAATGAACATTGTAACACAAACGTAATACAATAACATTAAAAAATATGTAAGATAAATACATTTATAGTGTCATAGTGCACTTAACGAAAATAAACTTGCCATTTTTACTTGTTAGAACACATCGTATGAAAATCCTGTGAGTGAGTGAGTTTGGTGTCTTATGGCGCAAGAGCCAGTTTTGGCTGTACTGCGCCAAACATTCATAGATCTGTGGTCTGGACCGGAAAAGAAAAGGAGAAATCGGATGACAAGATGGAGGGTCGAAAATAGAGAAGGATCACTGGGGTACCCCGGGGTCGTGACACCCGTGTTTACCAAAGACAGTAAACCCCTTGGGAAAAGGAGAGGATCACTAGGGTACCTCGGGATTGTGTGACACCCGTACCCACCTAAAGATGGTGAGCCTCCTGAGGGGTATGAAAATCCTGTCAGATATAATATAGTTGTGTGAGTGTGGTGCCGACCTCTATTACAAGCCACGAGATTAGACTGAACGTTCTTGCGCATGCCTAATAGCGTGCACTGAGTTGTCGGAGCTATACTGTCCAGAAACGCTCAACGTCAGAAGACGCCATGACACGACGAAAAAGACGATGAGCCTCCTGACTATCAGCAAGACGACTCGGACAATTAATACATGAAATTTATTCATTTAAATAAATTGTAAATATTTTGTAAATAGTAATGATAATTAAACCAAGAAGTGAACTGAAGTTTAATTATTTTTGTTAGGACGGCCACACACACACACATCGCTGACATCTCCCATATATATGCATAATAAATATTTATATAATAAGTTCTCATTTTCGGACAAAATAAGTAAAGTAAAATTTAGTTGTATAGCAACTTTATTAACATTAGGAAAAATTTCTGAAGTATCTCCAAAAGATAAACACATTTAACAAAAGCTATAACAACATTAGAATGCAATGATATGCACAGAATTCAATTTTTGTATTTATCTTTCAATTCCTACTATTAACTCGCACTCTCTATATATTTATTTATCTATTTATCTTGGTGGAATTTTCAATCGTTAATAAAATACATTTTAAAATGCTCAATTGAGCTGAAATTTTATGTACATGATTATTTTGGATGACAATATAATAATTTAATTATAATTAATAAAAATTATTGATTAAAACTAATTATTTAAAGAATTATAAATACACAGCCACGTCGGTGACTTAGCGACCCTTTTGACGACTTGTGTCAAAACTTGGAAAAAGTTTTTTTCTCACGTTTTAAAGCATTCAGTTGAACTGAAATTTTATAAACACGACTGTTTTGGATGACAATACGATACTTTAATGATAATTAATAAAAAAATCAATTACCACTTAATGTTGCGATTCTGTCATGTGTGTATACATATTTATATTAATTGTAACAATTTAATCAAAAGTAGCTAAAATAAAATTTTCTTTGTTGATCTAAGTAGGAATTGACTTTAAAATTTTTTTATATTACTTGTTTCAACAAAAACTGTCAATAAAAAGAAGCAAAAACGTTTCCTTTGGATTATAACAAATACGTTTTTAAAGATTAATTTATAAGTGGTATGCAAATTAAGGAAACACTTGACATCTGTACTATTATTTTTATTCTTACATTAAATACAGCAAACTCGACGTCGAGTATGTGTCAATAAACCTCTTAAGTGAGATGACGGTATTTTATACTCTATCTCTTCAGCACAATATCTCTTAATTTTAATAGTGATGAAATTGGAGGAGATCCTCTTATCAATTGGCTCTCAATACTTTTCCTCAATACTTGCCTCTCAGCTTTTTCCTCCTCAAGTTCATCATCCAATGAACTGATGTACATTTATGCACGGAAAAGAGGATTATCCACTTGAACCAAGAAAAAGTGACCATAAAAAATTGCATACATCGCTGAATGTAGAGTTAAATAAATTTGGGCTATTATCCGACTCTTCAAAATGACGTATTAATCCTAAAGTATGCCAAGAAATAACAGTTCGTACCAAACATTTCCTCCATACTTTACAATTTGAACCGAGATATCATACAAAAAAGTTTCTTTATACATAGGACGCCACCGAACAAACTCTTCCTGCGGTAGCAACCAAACCGAAAGATGATTCGTTAGCCCAACTTACATATTTCCAGTTTGATGCTCAGTGCTATACTGTAGAACTGATGTCAGTATTTAGGGCAACACGCTTCGCCAACGCCATAAAAGCGTGATCTGTAAAGTTCCCAACAAACCTTGTGAAATTGAATTTTTGGATAGATACTTAAATCTTTTGTTATTTGCTCAGATCTGGGTTTATGCATCAGTGCATAATCCATGCTAATGCTCGCTAATTGCTGTCTGCAATTTCCTTTTCAATCCATAGTTTCCACATTCAAAAGTTACACATTTTTATTATTGGCCCTAATTTGTTTGTTTATAGAATCAATTCCTCTTATTACACTACAATTTTGGCTGTTTTATGTTTTGAAACCCTGCTAGGGTAAGTGAGTAAATATTAACTTCAGCTACGCGAGGGCTTCTGGCGACGGACCTCTTAATTTTTAACCACGGTCAAAGGACGAGTTCTACATTTGAGCTGCATTGAGCCCAACCACACCAAAGGGATGACATTTGAGCTTCGACATATTTAACGTGCATCGGCCTCCTCTGCACGACGGTTCTTCAGCGTTACTATGCTCAAACTTGTGACTGAGTACGGGAATATTAACGTCGCACTGTTCAGCTACACTAGGGCTTTTGGCGACGGACCATGTAATTTTGAACCATAATCAAACGACGTGGCCGGCACCTGAAATGGCACCACCTCTTCTAACTACCACACAACACCAACGGGAGGACGTTTCAGCTCTCGACAAATTTAACATGCATCGCTGCCCTACACGGCAGTTCTTTATTGGTACTGGGCTCGAACTCATGACATGCCTTCCATGATTCGAAACCTTGACCACTGGGATACCGCAGCCCTTAAACTTGTGACACGCTGGCCACAAGTTCGTTACCTTGACCATTTGGTTACTGTGTCCACAGGAATTAGGATCGGACCTATGCGTCGACTCATACATCGGTATATTTATGCCAAAGACCTTACCTTTTGGCCAACGTGTAAGTACGTATTATATATATATATATAAAGTAATCCATACGTACACATTTCTATATATAAGTATTAAAGTAATCAAAGTAATATATATTTTCATTTTTAATCCAATTCAGCCTTTATTATTTCGCATGAAATCTTTAGGCTGTCCTCGGCTAATAGTAAAGAAAGGACCCAAATCCGGAATATTTTTTCAGATATAAAAGTACTCAAGCATTAATATATTCTGGCTTTACTATCCTGTAGAGAATTACTTATTTTATCTTACTAACTTATTTTTATCCGAGTTTTAACATATTTTTTCTTTTACAAAATGTGTTTCGCATTTTTTGTCCTATACCGTAATGCTAAACGAGCTATCCCTTTTCATGCGAATAGGAAGAATTAACTGTTTATGAAATATTTCGAAATTTTATAAACAAAAGTACGAGTTACAATGTCGCGAATTTTAATGAGAATTCAGGCATTTTTTCTGTCCGAAAATATGCTCGGCGTTAAGTTCACCTCCCTTACATATGGCGAAAACAGCCTTGATGAAACTTGGACTCAAAGCCACAATTTTTCCCTCAATATCGCCTGCCATGAATCTTCTGCATTCCATAATAATTTATGCATACGAGTCTTTCAACAGGTAAAAAGAATGTGTTTCGTACTAATAGCTGAAAAATTGTAATAAATCCCGTAATAAATCAGGGACTAAGTTTTTAAATTTAATTACGTCACGACCCTTCAAAGATCGAACCTGAAACAATTCAATTATCAAAAATTTCTTAAGCGGATTGAACTAAAGTTTGTATAATAGCTTTAACTTGCGAGAAAATTGAGTTTTCGATTAATTTATTCAACGTAAACAAGGCTTCCTTTTCAAATCTATTTACTTTAGCTCACACAGACCGTTTATTTCGAAGTACGGATCGATAAACTTGTCTGCATCTTATTTTCTGACTCATGATTTCGGTAACTATTGTCAGGAGGAGCTTTCGTACGATATTAAATAGTGTGTACTACGATCATTACGACTGATTTTTTTTAAGACTGTAATGTTTAAAATCGGAAGATTAAAATTTTGGAGACGAAAAAGAATGTTAAGTGTAAATGCTACGAAACAGAAATCAGTATATTTTTAGGGATATGCAATCCTCCAAAGTCATAGGAATACTTTTTCAATGAGGAAAGATGATTCCTAGTTTTTATTCGCTGATATTCACAAATATTCGCATTGCACAATGTACTATTTGTAGGGAAAAATCAGCGAAGTCAGTTACCATTTTCCTGTGTAATCCAATAGACAACCCTCTACATGCACTATTTTAATTTCCTTAGATTAAAAAAATGGGATTTTAAAAGGACAAAAAAGTTGAAAGAAAAGCTAACCGTAAAAACATAACACTTGGGTTACAGTTACAGGTTTTGCGGGATATGGAGCAACAACGGGTATTGTCCCAACGCTTGGATTAATGTGAGATATGTAAAAAAGATTATTTGTGTGTATTATATATATCAATATATACACTCTATAAGAGAAAAAAACGACGCACCAGGAACAAGTTGTCCTATAGAGACAAAAATTGGTGGGTAGAAAAATTATGAACAAAACAAAAAATGATTAAAATTTCAGGAAAATTGAATGATTTGTTTCAGAGTTACATAGTTATAAATTAACGAGCTCAATAAGATATTAACCCACCTTTAGCGTGTATGCAAGCTGCTACACGAGGTGGCATAGAGTGATAATGCACCCTGATGGTTTCCTGTGGTATTTCTTGCCAAATTTGCTTCAACGGGCCAGGTCATCAACATTCCCTGGTAGATGCAGTCAAATTCCCATCATATCCCAGACATGCTCTATTGGAGAGAGATCTAGTGATCTAGCTGGCCAAGGTAGTGTTTGACAACCTGTAAGACCATTCATAGCAACACTTATCTTATGTGTTTTGGCATTATCAAGCTGAAAAATAAGTCCAAAGTACTGCAAAAGGAACAGTAGCAAAACAGTTCTCAGAATTTCGTCGACGTACCGCTGTGCTGTAAGTGTGCCTCTAATGACAACCGAAGGGATCCGGCTGTCAAAAGAAATAGCACCCCAGACCATAACTCCTGGTTAAGGGCCTGTATGGCATGCATTAACGAAAACAGGATCGGCACGCTTCCCTGGGTATCTCCAGACACGTCTTCGATTATCGTCAGGAAACAGAAGCTGGATCGGTCGCTAAACACTATACGTTCCCAGTCAACATGATTCAAACCTGATCGAGTCAAGCACCACTCTAATAATGCTCAACAGTGGCAGTAGGTGGCGTAGCGGTGGGTACGAGTGAAATTTCGTTCTATCAGTCATCTCTGAATTGTCATGGTGGACACTCGTATGTGGGTTGCACGTCTGATGATTGATAACAAGGAATCAGGGGCTTTGACAGCTAATCTGACAATAAATCGGTTCTCCGGATCTGCTGTGGCCCTAGGTCAACCGCTACCATCATGTCACTGAAATCTTTCACAGTCCACCCATTCTTGACAGCATCTTGTAATAGCCGCATCACTTCGACATATAGGACAAGAGATTCTCATATTTGCCTAACCCGCCTCTTTTAATCCAATGATACGACCTCGTTTAAACTCTGACAGTTGCTCGTGATTAGCTCGAATCTTGCGGCAAGGCATTTCTTCAGTCGTTTATAGGTGTCCTAAATCGCAATGCAACAGAAATTTTGACCATCAGATTAAGAATCACTTCTTATAGACACCTGCTGTGTGTGCAGTTCCGATGCGCTGCAGCTCCTGCTATTCATTCATTGGACACCAAATTTTAACCATTTGCATGTTCGGTACAAATGTCTACGCATACGAAATTTCATTACAATCGGGCAAATCCTTCTTGGTGCTTCGTTTTTTTTTATTTTGTTATAGAGTGTGTATATATATATATATATATATATATATATATATACATTGTGTGTGTGTTTGTAAAGAATTATGTAGTTTTTAAAAACTTAACGTTTATTTTATGAACTATTCATTGGTGAACACACACACATGAAGCAAGAAGGACAACAACATGCGCAATTTACGGGATGTTCACAGAAACATTCTTTGCTCGTTCCTGAGATCTCAACCCTTTATAGTTTTGGTTAACCGGAAACTGTAAGAATCATGTGATTTCCGATAAAGGCTTTTCTTATTGGACGGAATATATGCGACTAATACAAGAATGCACTAGTCTGTTTAAAAGTGCTAATGGTTCAGTTTTTTGGGAGATAAAATTGTGGTTATTTTCCTTTAGGTGGGCAAACTCAAAATTTATTATCATGCGAAGTCTTGGCTCAAGACCATTATGAATTAAAATTACTCGACAGTAAATTTTGAAGAATTATATATTATATATGTATGAGGAGTATTATAGTGTCATTTGGGCAACAAAAAAACTTTTCAATTTTCTATCTCTGTTTTAATTCGTAATTTAATTTTTTTTAATTTACACAAAGGTTGGTTTTAATTAAAATTCAAAAACAGTCTAATTTATTCAATCCACTTAGTATTTTTAATATAAGGAATCTTGATTTACAAAACTTAGTTGATGCTTAAAAATAATCCTCGCACTAAATTTATACAAGATCAAGTAGAAATATAGATCGGGCAATTTAAAGCTCACCTCTTTCTGCAGTCCTCTTCATCTTTGGACCGGATGCTGAAATTACCGTGCAGAAACTCTCACTGTTCCTTATAACCTTTTACGCAATCTAGGCTTCAGACCACAATTCAATGTGAAAGTTGCCATATATCTTACGGAATTAATCTCTTGGATAAGACAGCCTTACATTTTATTTAGCGAGAGTGAAAATTACACAACCGCGTATCTTTTTCTATGTTACACTTCCTGTGTTTATTGTTTTCATTAGGGTAGTTTAAGATTGCTTTGATTAAATACTGTGGGTGATCGGTTAACGAACATAATCCGTTCCAAGACTATGTTCGCTATCCGAATTGTTCGTTAACCGATCATCGATTCACCATAGACTTCTATGTGAAATCGATTAATTCGTTCTGGAGACCCTAAAAAATGAAATCAAAACCGAAACTGATGGTCTAATGTGTATGAATATTCTATTGGAATTTTTTTTTCAATAGAACTTTGAAGTTTAATAGGTAAGCAACATAATTCAGGAGAGATGAAAAACGATTTTTAGTCCGTTTCTCATGTTTCACGTATTTTTACGGCGGTAGCGCGTCACATCGGCACCTTTATATTTTATAGTCTGCACTGTTTGAAAAAATTAAGAGTTCGCTTAATTTATTTGCCATGTCAGCAAATCCACTCGCCCATAACTTATCAGCTGTCAGAAAATATTGATATTCATATTGAAATTCAAGTATTCAAGTGTGTATTGATTTTAGTCATAATAATAATTATTGAATGACCTTTAGTCCTCTAAGCGGTCTGCACTTAAAGTCTTGCCATTCTGGAGATGCTTCAAAAATGCCCCGCAAATATTTTTTTGCTTTCAGGTGGGGTTCTCGAAAGCGATTAAGCCGTATTTTTAAGAATGCGGCTCGGCCGCTTTTGGGAATCTTGCTTGAAGGCAGAAAAAGCATCTCTGGAATGGCGGAATTTTACGTGCAGACCGCTTGGAGGGTTAAATTCATTGTTAATTCAAGTTTCATTTAGTAATTATCAGTATTAAGCATGCTTTAAACATTTCTCCTTTCAGTGATCTTACTTTGTATGCAAAATGATAATAAATGTTTAATATTAATTTTTTTTCAGAGCCGAGAAGTGTTCGTTAGAATTCGTTCGTTTTGTTCATTATCTGAATATGTGTCGTTGTCCAAACACAAAAATTCTTTCTTGAAAGTGTTCTTTATCCGATCACAAAAATCTTTCGTGAAAGTGTTCGTTAACCGATTTGTTCGTTAACCGATCACCCACTGTACTTTTTTAGCAGTGTTAATTCATTTATCAGATTCAATTTCGACATTGATTTCTTCATGGGAATCGAAAATGAGCTGATGTACGACTTCCTTATCATTTTACCTAAAGTATTCTCTTTTCAGTATATGTCATAAACCATAACAAATATAACGATCCAAATACACTGTCTGCCAATAAGTAATTGGACACCAGTGTGATAAAAGAGATAAACAAAATTTATTTATATTCAATAAATGGCAGTCTTCACCTGAAGTAATTACAGCCTTAACACTCCGGGTAACGCATTCCGCAAATTTTTGTGTGATGGAAAGTAATATTTTCTTCCACTTGGCAAGGAAAAAAATTCAAGTTTTTTTTAATCAATTTTGGACAGTTGCTGCACCCTTTAATTCAGTGATCCAACTTGTAAGGGTGCCCCCCCCCCTTGGGTGCCCTTCTCCTAGATTATCAGCGTGAGTTAGAGGTGTAGGAATAAATGAAGAACTAAGAAGCTACCTTAATCTTAATATTACTTTATTAAGATCTTAACTTAAACCCCCCAATAACAAATTAGATAATAATATGATATGTGAGAGAATCTACGGTGGCTAAACACACAATATATTGTTACGAATTTTGTGTAAATAGTGTAAATAATTTGTATTTGAGTGTTTAATGCATTTATATTACTCTATGTGTTATGTTTATTGCATGTTAAAATTGTACCATTCACAAGCAATGCCGCCCCTTACGTTATAATGGCGATTCAATGAGAACTTGGCGAAATCTTGGCGGTAGAGCCAAGTTGGCATATTTTTGGCGAGTTTGGAACCCTCTGGAATCTTCTAGAAAGTAGTGGATCTCTCCACTAATGTCACGAGCGGCTATATTTCTGGAAGTTTCTGTCGCGCCTATAAATAAAATGCTCGCCGGGACGGCGGAGAGTCTTGATTAAACCAGCGAGTAGTGAGGATTGTTTTGACTAGCAATTAGCTTGGCTGTGCTTGTGAATAATCTTTACTTACGTGTACTTTTAAACACTGATTATTGTGTTTGATTGCTGTTGAAGGTGTGAAAACCTTCGGAGATTTACTCTGAATATCGCTGCTGAATCCTGCATTTGAAGGATTGGATTTTTGTTAATAAATTTGCATCACTCTTGAAGAACTGTTTATTTTCTTTGTGATTGTTTTGCATTAAATCCCCGAACCCTCGGATCTCCGTAACAATATAATACCGAAATAACGTAACACGGACCGCTATCAATAACTAACTCGCCTAAGCTCAATTTCAATGCGATCACAGATCCGAATGTTTAAATGTTCACTCCTACCTTAATGTCCAACGAAGCTTCAATCTATCTGATCCTAGGTGAAGTTGCGGTTCACTGGCGTGCAAAGGTATGCACGACTAAGGGCTCTCTGTCACGGGTAACTTCTCTTGACTGTCATTTAACTCCTTGAAATACTCTTCACACTTGCCAAATGAACTAACATAACACTTCCCAAATGCGCCACCTCGCTTACTCTAAACTTCTGTTATTTAAAAGCTTCCCAATTAGCATCTTTCCTTCACGTTTTACTTCTCGGGTTGATTGGAAAAGAATTGACACACACATTTATTCTGGCCCCCAAGGAACCCAAAAGGATATGTTAATGAAAAAACGCGTGAGCTCGTCACAAACTCTCTCATCTCGGAGGGATTATTTTATATGATTCTTCTATGGATTCTACAAAGGCCAAAGTCCAGTCTATTCCCCCAATTGACCTCTTATCAATCCCTGATGGACATCGCAAATTGACAAGTGGAGTTGTCATCCTGGAAGTAGTAATGATCCAACTCGTAAAATTGCCTCAGCTTAGAAAGCATATTGTTGTATAGAAAACTGCAGTAGTAGTCGGCATTGAGCTTACCACAGCGTTTCTCAACCTGTGGGGCTCGCCCCCCCCCTTAAGGGAGTGATAACTCTACGAGGGGGGCGCGAGGATATTGAAAAGTCGAAAGCAAAAGGTTATTTTAAAATTATTAGTTTACAGAAAGTAAACAAACAAAATACTTTCTGATATAATAAAATATAAAATAAATATTTTCACTGATATAATACACTTATAAATGTACCAGTACTGTGTACAGTGTATATTTTATTATTAATTTAACGATACTAAATTAAGAACAAGTTTGATAATTATCAGTGATCTCATGGGCTTGTATTAATAATTATCTGGATAATTTGTACGGTTTATAATTAAGTCCTTAACTGGCTATTAAAAGTTACCCGATTCGCTTTCTAATGCCACCGTTTTCTAAGTAGACGAGCGTATTTTGATGTTTTTTGAGAGGGATGAGAAAAGAAATAAATAAGCAAATCCTCTGAAATGAGTAAATCCTTCGCAAACACTGTCAAGGACCTTGTATTGCATTCCAAAGCCTTCGGAATAATATTATGGATAGCACTGCAGAGAAAAGATCGTACTTCGGAAAGACGTATATATACGTCCCTAAAATTAATGCTTTGGCTGAACGAGACGTTTATATACGTCGGCGGCACATAAGAGGTTAAAATTGTATTGTAGCTTTAGTGTCAAAGTATAGTATTATTGAATTCACAAAACATTGTTATTGTATGAAGGGGGAGGGCGCGATGAAAATGATGAATGAATAGTGGGTAGCGTATATTGAAAGTTTGAGAAACACTAGCTTACCATGAATTAGGATCAAGGGTCCCAGTTCATAAAACGAGAAGCATACCCAGACTATAATTCCACCTCCGCCAAACTGTACTGTAGGCACAATGCATTCTGGCACAAAACATTATCCAAGCATTCACCACTTTCAGACCCTTCCATCCGACTGGTACAGATTGAACCTTGATTCATCACTCTAGAGAAGTTGTTTCCACTCCTCTGCGGTTCAATTGCGTAGTGCCTTGTACCTGGAACAGTGCGGGGTTAGATTTTATAATCAAAGGCTTAAGGGCTGCACAGCACGACCATGGAAATAAAGCAAATGGGATTTCTTGTGGATGGTAATTATCGAAACAACAGTTCCGGATACTTGTCCGGAACTTCTGGAGTATGTGGGGCATCGGTTTGATACAGTTTTTCCGAATTTCTTTGGACATCACTCCGTCGGTTTCTGTCTCTTAGTTTTGTTAAACTACCGGGTAGTGTCCATTCCGACAATCCCCACTCACTTTCTACTATTAAATCAAGAAAGCCTTTGTCGGTTTTGCAACGTTTAACTCACTAGATGTCTCTAAAGAATCGGCCATTTCTATGATATCCGACAATAACGCCTTTCTTGAAGTAAGGCAGCTCTGAATTTCGTGGCATCTTCCTTGCGACTAATACCAACGCTGCTTCCTACACGATATTTAAGTACAGAAGGCGTGGCTCTTAGATCACGATCGGAGTTATTCTCATTTGCATGGGTGTCCAAATACTTATTGTGGTAGATAATGTAAAAGTTATATATATATATATTTGCTTGCGTAATAAATAAATATTACGCTTGTGTAATGTTTGTACTGTTGAAGCAATTGACATTAGTCTTTTTATATCATTGAAACAAGTGGCCGTAGTACCCTACTGGTTATTTTCATGAACTCGGAGTATCGGGGGTGCGAGTCCTGTTGCCACTGAAGACACGCCGTGTAGAGAAGGTCGATGCATGATAAATCTGTCGATGCTCCATTTTACAGTTTTAAAAATGTTATTTTTTTCATATGTTTAGTAATATTTTATTATTATTATAGGGATGTTTTGACTTAGTTTAATATATGTAGGAATTCCAGGTACATTCCACGATATCAGTCAGAAACTAAAACCGCATTTATATGAATCTTTCATTACGCTTTATTCCCTTATAGTTTTAAATAAATATATATTTACATAACACAGAATTAAACCAACTTATATAATTGCCAAAAGCCGATCCAAGTACGTTTTATGATCTGTTCTTAATAGCACGCATTGGCTTATCTTAATGTTCTTTCGATGTTTTACAGAAACAGTACGGATGACACATTTAGATAAAGTTGGACTCCATTTCTACTTCTAGCCGATTTACTTTCTAAAGCGCTGGGTTCATATTGTCAAACGAGTCCATATCATTTAAGGAACTGCATGATACACGTGGACAATTAACCGAAGACAGCAATTTCAAGCGCAAACACCGGCAATTATCTCAGAAATCGCAGCAACAAAAGTTCTCCTGCAGTTATTAAGCGTAGCATTATCTTCAAATGGAGCCTTAAACATTTTGGTTCCAGGCTCTGGGGTGCTATCTTTCTCCTGATATTTATTCTCAGAATTGTTTTCGTCTTTTTAAGAGAGAGAAAAGTTTTCATCTGTTTAGTTTTCAATCAAGAAAATGAAATTTTAGAATAGAAACGTACAAGAATTAGAAAATGCTTTTTCAGACCAAGAAAAACTTTTTTTTTCCCTTTTTGGCAAATGAGTTTGAAGATATTTTCTTTGATTTTTTTTTTATCCTCTGTTTTTGAATTGTTTATGTTGTAAATTCAAATACAAACGAAAAAAAAAACTAAAAATTGCATTAAGAAATAGAAAAGATTGTGTTATCACAAATGAAATTCAACTTTTTTTTTTATTATATAATACAATTCAAATAAAATAAACTGTTTTCAAGGAAAAAGCCGTTAAAATAATATAAAGCAATTCCAACAGAAAGAATTGATAACAACTGATGATTATTAAATGGCATTTGTATTTTCTAACACCGTTTCATGTACAATACTACTATGACATTAAATTCGAATTATAATTAGCAAAATACTTTATTTCTAATGTGATATTACTTTATAATCATATTTAATTTTCAAATTTCCTTAACATATCTGAATTTTATATTATTTTGTCTCACTTTTGAGAATTTAGAACAAGAAAACTAATTACTAACCTACTCATCCAAGAGATTTCAAACACTCCTGAGTTTTCCTTTTAAATTTTTGTTCTTGTGGTTATAAAAATTGAAAGCAAGTTTTTGTATCTATGCTGAGTTAATGTAAATCGCTGTTATGATTTAACCGTTTCATATTCATTAAAGAGTACAATTGGTGTTAGGAGAATTTTGTACAAAAACTTAAAACAATTGTTTATATATTTAAAGTTCTACTTTCATTATGTTGTAAAAAAAAATTATTGCTCAGAATAATTTCTGATTTTAACTGTTTGTAATCAGAACTGAATATACTTCAAAAGAGGAAAATAGCATGGCATAAAAAAAAGTTCAAAAGTGTATCAATAGATGGCGCTGTAAGCAGCATATTGAAAGAGGATTCGACAATAAGTGGAATTTTGAATAGAATTACGATTGCTTTGGCATGAGTTCCTCGTTTCACAACCATACTATTCAATGTGCATGGTTTGGTTTTCTGACAGAAAAACGAACTGCCAAGTCATTTAACAGTTGTTACACAGTTTGTAAGAAATTCACCTACCATAGCAAGATCACACTGCATTGGATGGGAAAAATCAGTTTTTAATTGTCATTGAACCATAAATAGCAGAAAAAGCCGCAATAAAAAGTCAAGGAATGTTTTACGCCATACTGTTTCTCTCTTCAAGTACATTTAGTTTCAATTTGAAGTCATTCTGAGCAGTGATTCTTTTTTACAGCATTTTGAAAGTGGGACTTTAATTATAATCACCCTGTATATTTAATTAGAAAAAGTGCATCGAATTGGTAAAACGACGCTAAATTATTGCATTGTTAAAATTATCGCCATATTAAAAAACTACTCGGAAGCAAAACACACACATTTACGTAAAAATTGTTGTTCTTTCAAACGGCTTTATAGAGATACATCTAATAATATTCTGACAGTACACGCACATTTATAATGCATCTCGGAACATGCAACTGTTGTGTAATGAAAATGGATCGACACCTAAAAGATAATGAACAATAATGTTTCATTATGAGACATATTGACATTTCTTCAAAGAAAAGTAAACACTATCTAAAACACACAAAAATGTCCTTCAAAAGTCAGATAGATGATTACTTTTAACCTTCGGAAAACTTTCCAGAATCAACTATTTTTTTTCTCTGATTTTACTCGGTTTCATAAGAAAAAGATTAACTTATACCAGGGGTGGGAAACTTTGTTTGGCTCGCGGGCCACATTGTAGAAGCGGAAGATACCGGAGTGTCGCAACTTCTTTAAATTATTGTATTCATTATAAAATATATATATAAGTTAAATAAGTGGCAATTTTATTCAATTTATTCATTGTGCTTATTTCCTATGTCTATAACTGCAAGCACATATAATTTTAAAATCAGTTTAATAAGACGATTGTGAACCGGTGGCGTACACAAGAGGGGGTGGGTCCGCACCCCTTCCCCAAAACCCCTTATTTTTTCCGATTGATTATAATCCTATGTACATTGTACGCAAAATTTGATAAAGTATTTGTTATCAATAATTAATTTTATTAATTAATGCTAATTATTCATTCAATAATTAATTTGTTAATTTTTTTTGTTCCCGAAAATAGACAAAATCAAAAGAATGTTCGGAGGCGTATTGGAGCATGATACTAGAATAGTGGACTCTCAACCTTGGACCCCCACCCCTTGAAAAGTTCCTATGTAAGCTACTATTGTGAACCTATCATACTTTTCTACAATTTTTTTTTAAATCAGGAGTGAGAATGCTTGTTGTGAAATTCTCATCACAGCGTGCAAATTAATGTCAGTCAACTTGCATCTATATTTGTTGGTATTGTTTCCAATGCCCCCTCTCTGACGTAGTCAGATCGAGGCCCACGAAATTCATCGTGGCAAGGGGCTAGAAGTACGCCTGTCGTTGGCCTTGAGCACCATACAGGTGACAGTACGAATAAGCTCGGCGAAATTCCCGAAGGAACGATAGATGGCGACACTACCGATCTTCACCTCCACAATTTAGGCATGGAACTGAAGGGGAGGAAAATAGTCTCTAGTCCCCTGCACTCGGGATTTCAGCCCACAAGACTTTCGGACCCACTGATTTAACGAGCACGTACTCCGTATGTACTCGGAGGGTATTTGGTGGCATCGGGCATCGAACCCAGGAATTCAGGTCTGAAGTCCGATGCTCTAACCCCTAGACTATCCATGGCCTCCTGCATCTATATTAACTCTTGTAGATCTTCATGCAAGAAAAACTTCGCTCACAAATATATGTCAACTAAAATATAAAGAGCAATTTCCCCGCAAATATCTTCATACATGGAAATCTTTCAACAATCAACGATTTGTAAAAGTCAATGTTATAGCATTAAATATTTTCCTCAAACTGTGATCTGATTTCAAATCAATAAGTTTAAGCTATAACTCCTCAAATGCGTTATCGGTATCAGCATAAATAGAATAACAGAGCAAATTGAATTTGGGCTCAATTTTCTTAAAATCCTAAATTCTTGTGGCTCGTCCTCCAAACTCTGCCGATATATATAATCTCTTAGTAGAAACACTTTCAGGTATTTACTTTTTCTAATGGTGAAAAATAAAAGACGAATCTGATCGCGGACGGGAAAGAAATCTTGTTTCAAAGCGGATTTTCTGGCTGTCTTAGAGGGCTACTATTTGCTCACCCCTGACGTATAATACTTACTTTGGGACAATTCTTCTCCTAATCCATTTCTCTGATGTTGATACTTTTTTTTATGTTACTTGTCATTAAGGGGAAATGTTACGATTTACACAAAAAATTTTAATGTATTTATTCTCATAATATTTTGTGCTGCCTCCTGTGCGTATGTATGATGCAAAACAGATTTTCTGTTCAAAATTTCATAAAAAACTCTAACCATTTAATTTTTTAAGGTACCCGACTACGTTCGGAACCGTGATTTTACAAAAGCGTGTAAATGGACAATATTTATGATATTTAGTGTCACTTAGATTAGAAAATGTAAATAAAATTGTTTTAAGAATAGTATTACAATAAAAAAGTATTTAAGTACAATATTTTGACAAAAAAGGAACATAGAATGACCCCTTTTCAAAATATTCTCCTTTTGTGAAAAATGCTTCTATTATGATAATATTTTGCCTGTATATAGCTCAGACCTATGTACAGAGGCTCAACTAGAATTTTTGAAATGAATAACTTAAAAGTGAGTTTATCCATGTTTTACGACAACAGAGGGGAGAAATTTTAAGAAAAAAAAAACGCCGATAATTATTTCAATGGGTGGTAACTCTGAAAATAATGTGAATTTTTCACAAATCATAGTTGAGCCTCTGTACAGAGGTCTGAGCTAAATACAGGCAGAGTATTATTATAATAGAGCATTTTTCACAAAAGGAGAACATTTGGAAAAAAGGTTATTCTAAGTTAATTTTTTGCCGAAATATTGTATTAAAATAATTTTTTTTTGTCAAAATGTCCTTAAAACAATTTTATACATGTATTCTAATCTAAAAGACACCAAATATTATGAAAATTATCCATTTATGCGGTTTTTTAAAATCACGGTTCCGAAAGTAGTCGGATACCTTAAGGGAAGAACTTGATTTATGAAGTGATTTTAAAATGCTACTCCTCCTACAAAAATTGACGGACATGAATGAAATCTGATTTACAAGTACGTCAAACTATGTATAACAAAAGTTGGTATGGGTTGTGCGATAACATGATTGTGTGTGTGGTTCGAACAATACTTCTTTTTATAAATGCTTATTGAAAATTCCTTAAAAAGTGTGTAAATTTTAAATTCAATTATTTTTTAAAAAATAAGTATTGCTTTGATTGAAAAATGCATATCAACTTTTGTTCCATGTACTATTAGCAACAACTGAAAATTTTTTCCAAGTATTAGGTTCAAAAGAAAAAAGTCATTAGAATTTTAAAGGAAAACAACTAGATATTTTATCTTTCCGAGATAAGTCAATTTAAAGTTTTGATTTGCTATTGGGATGTGAATAAAAGCAAACGCATATGTTATCACATCTCTGCGTCTTTTAAACTTAGATCTTTCAAATTTTGTGAGTTTTTAAAAAGTATATAAAATATATATATATATAATTTAGGTTAAAAAAATTAAATTTGATTTTTAACCGATTTTTGACCATTGAATCGTATTTTATCCTCTTAAAGTTACATATTTGTTATACTAACAATAAATATAGTTGTGTGTGTGTCTGTGTGTGTTTGGAGCATTCTTAATTTAAGCATTAAAAAATAATTAATGTTCAGTAAATTCGTTATACATATAGCTTACGTATTGAAATTACTCTATCTATTTTATTAAAATTATTTAAGCTGCTATAAAAAGTTGGAAAAATATAATATAGAGAAATTACAGAGAAGTGTAAAAATAATAGAAGCACACAAAGTTTGTTTATAAATCTTTAAATACAATAAAAATCATGGCATGTATGAAAACACTCTATGTAGAAAAAATATGCTTTGTGGCTTTTAGTTCTCATCCCACTAAAATCTTTATTGAATGCGTTGCCAGTTTAATCTTTATATATATTCCCTTTGTAAAATTCGGGCTGCTAAATCACATTAAATTCTGTAACTCACGAAGAACGCATCAACTTAACTTTTAAAAGGCCAAAATAGCTGAGAGATAAAGAGTTCTCAGAGGATGTTTATTAGAATCAGTTAAGAAAGTTTGCAAGAGATATGTTTTTTTTTTAACTAAATGCATTTTACCATATGTGATTTCTAAAATTTCATTTTGAAAATGAGCAATAAAAACCTGAAAAAAATTAACGCTAGAATGCTACCCTTTCGTCTGGCAGACTACGCCTATATAACAAATAACCTTGTATTCTGTCCCCCAAAACAGGAAATGGAACTTGCAACTCACATGACCTTGACTAATAGAGATAAGTATATTTCTTTTTCTTAAAATATGCTCACGTGTAATATTTGTAGAACAATGTTATTCTGAGAGACGATTGGTTAGCAGTAACGTTTAGGATTGAAAATTTGTCTTAGTTTTTTTTCTGCGTTGTCAGTACGATGTGAAAACGTTTTCGTGGAGAAAACTTTTGGGGTAAACCTGAGGCTATCCGTGAATTTTCAAGAGTTAAATTATGAAGATTCAAGGGACGAATCGAAATGTTACAATGGATAATTGGTTTACTTCGATATATTTAGCTTACAAACTTTTTGAAGATCCCAATGAATTTCAGAGTTCTCAGAACTATTCGGAAAAACAAACGAGAAATTCCTCCTGATCTCTTAAAATTGCGATCGCGAAGTGTAGGAACTTTTATGTATTGTTTTGACCTAGCTAAAACACTTTTATCATATAAAACAAAACAAAACAAATGTGTTGTACTTCTATCTACACTCTATGAATAATCGAATATAAATGAAGAAAGTTGGAAACCAGAAATAATTGAATTTTTCTATGAAACACAAAATGAGCCGCAGACACATTAGATTAGATGTGTAGCAACTTGTCATGCAGTAGAAAAACACGTCAATGGCCTCTTTGCAAATTTTATGGCATGGTAAATATCAGTTTAGTGAACGCACATGCTATATATATGTACAATATGGCTCTCAAAACTGAAAAGGCATTATCCAGAAGAAAATTTGGACAAAATTAAGTGAAGATCTCTTTGCAATGGACGAAGAAACGTCTAAATCAGGGATGGCGAACCAGAGGCACGCATGCCAACAATGGCACGTGACACAATATTTTGGGCACGCCAGCAATCAAAATGGTTTGCATTTTATTTCAAAATAACAAGGTTCACTATGAAGTGTTATGAACAAATGCGGCCTGGAGCACACTCGTTTGTTTTTGTCCTGCCTTAGTTACGTCGTGGACTACAGTTGTTTATGATGTAAAATTTGTCTACTCGTAACATAGTCAATTTCGTTGAAACTACTGTAGCTTAAAGTTTTATTTGTGTTATATTTACGATTTTTAACTGTTATTTAACATGGCTAGTTTAGCAAAAGAACAAAAAGGGCAAGCTTGTAAGTGTAACAAAGAATTTCAAACTTGGTGAATCTAGAAACATGGCATTATTAGTAAAAGCAACAAAGCGGTGTGTGTTTTATGTTCTGGAACAGTAATATGCAGAACACCGTCTGCAAAACGGCAATTTGAAGCAAATCATAAATCCTCTTGTTAAAAAAATGAACCAAAGGAAAAAAATAATTAATTATTTAGAAACCATTTGTGGCAGATGACTCCAATTCAACATGCATTCTACTAAAAGCAACATCTTACAACCTTAATATAAGTTAGTTGTGTCATCCAATCTGCAATGGCAAAAGAGTCACTCTAATGTTACTTTAATTTGAATTACACGTATAACTAAAACAGTGCAAAAGGTATTTTTTCGTAGTAAATAACGAGTTTTGACCACTTATCGTAAGTCAAAATTATTTGACGGCGCGTCCATACCTCATTAAGCACTTCTTCAGAAGAAAAAAAAAATGTTGGTGTGGTGTGGTAGTTAGGAGAGGAGGGTGCCAGCTCAGGTGTCGTCCACGTCTCTTGACCATGGTTCAAAATTATGTGGTCCGTCGCCAAAAACCCTCGT
>BMAV01006641.1:20226-37564 GCA_019973955.1 Trichonephila inaurata madagascariensis | reverse complement strand
TTTTTGTGTGTGTGTGTGTGTGTGAATTCGTTATCTCACCATAACATTTAGATAAAAACCGCCAAATCCCGTTTGTTGTATCCCTGCAGCGCAATGGGTAGCGTGTTGGATTTCTCATCCGATGATCGTGAGTTCGAATCCCACCTGCGATGGCCAAATTTCAGAGAAAAAATGTGTGATTTCTTTTTGACTATACTATTTATAATTAGAATAATTGAATTTAATGAATGAATAAAAATAAAACAACAAACACAAAAAATAGTCCAACACCCTTTATAGAAAAGAAAATTGAAAATTGCAAGGAAAATCGCTTTCTATTTTGTCACTTAATATTGTGATTCTGTCATATGTACATACATATTTATATTATTGTAATTATTTAATAAAAAGTAACTAAAATAAAATTTTCATTGCTGACCTAAGTAGCAATTGACTTAACTTTTTTTTATATATTACTTGTTCTTTTTATGTATTACTTGTTTTAGAGTGGTAGTGCATCGCGCTTCCACACCTCTAGTCCAAGGTTTGAGCCCCGGGCTGGGTAAGGTCAACTCAGCCTTTCATTCCTTCATTGAGTCAACAAATTAGTACCAAGCTTGCTTGGGAACTTAACACTTTGGGTTTCGCATCAGACTGACCACCTGACCGGAACATCTGCTCATGCGCCTCAGAGCCCAAGGTCACGTATACTGATATGGGCACAGTAGGCCTTGGCTCTCAGGGGCTGTTGCGCCTCTAAGTTAGTTACTTGTTTCAAGTCTCAATTTTTTTTCTTAAATATGGTAGGGGTTGTCCCCCCCCCCCACATAGTTTCTAAATTTACAAGAGTTTGTTCATGAATGAGTGTGCATCTGTTGAAAATTACGGCTGGATAGTTGTCCACTTATGGAAATTCTCTGACAGTCATCACATTTTTCCTGATAATGCATCGTAATATCCAAAATATATCAATGAATGAGTTGTAAAGGAAACAAACGAAAAAACGCAAGTAATTTTTTCTAAAGAAATTTAAGTCAATTCCTACTTAGGTCAACAAAGAAAAATATTAATTTAGTTACTTTTTATTAAATAATTGCAATTAACATAAATATGTATATACAAATAACACAGAATCACATTATTAAGTGGCAATTAATTTTTATTAATTATTATTAAAGTATCGTATTGTCATCCAAGACAATCGTGTGTATAAAATTTCAGTTCAACTAAATGCTTTAAAACGTGAGGGGAAAAAAATCTTTTAAAGTTTTGACCCAAGTCACTAAAAATGAAACCAACGTGACTGTATCTGTATCTTTAAATATTTAGTTTCAGTCAATTAAAATTTTAATTAATTATAACTAAATTACTGCATTGTCACTCAAAACAATCGTGTGTAGAAAATTTCAGCTGAAATGAGCGCTTTAAAATGTGAGAAAAGCCTTTTAAAGTTTTGACACAAGTCGCCAAAAGGGTCCCTAAGTCGCCAAAAATGATGTCAAAATGGTCCCTAAGTCACTAAAAATGATGCCAACATGTCTGTGTGTATCTGTAATTCTTTGAATTGTTAGTTTTAATCAATTAATTTTTATAATTATAATAAATTTACTGTATTGTCATCCAAAATAATCGTGTGTATAAAATTTCAGCTCAATTGAGCGCTTTCAAATATATTTTATTAATGATTGAAAATTTGAACAAGATATAGGGAGATTGTGAACTAATAGTAGGAATTGAACTAAAGAGTGGTTTTGAAGGATTAATATTATGTTTTAAGCTACATAATACATTATTTTATCTGAACACCGATTAAAATATTCTAAATTTACTTTAACTCAGCAATCACTTTATACTTATTATTCTCTTATATTTTTATGTTTTATTTTTACCTTTTTTTCTTAGATATATCAATTCTACATTTTTTAATAAGGCAAAGCTAATTTCTCGATCTTTTTTTAGATATGAAAGATGTGAAGTAAACTGTATTTTTTTTTTTAATTTACTATGTGTATCAGCTTTATTTGATTTTGTTAAAAATAACGATTGATTCTGAGAGTCGTACTTTTCTCTTTCGATAAAACAATAGCTGCCAAATTTCATTGTGTAACATTTTGCAGATTTACTTAAGTTCATGGATTTAGTTGTTTTCATATTTTTGTAACCCCTAAGCGGTCACTTTTTTTTTTTTTTTTTGCTAAAATGTTTCCAAAACAGGCATATTTTTTGTTATATGTAACTAAGTATAATACTTAACAGAATGCAAAAATGAAAGAATTTAATTTTAATTTTTAGTTTTAATGAATGTGCATATGAATATTCACTCATAAGTTGAAGCATGGTGGGATACTAAGTCTTACATTGCAATAGAGACAGAGATAATATCAGCTTTCTTGGATTATCTTTCCATTTTCATTTCTTCTCATTCAACAAATGGCACATTGCCTTGCCAGTCCCTGTTCTTTATCGAATATTTTCAAGAATCTAAATTGCTGTCTTCATTGAAAAATTACTGCTCTCACTACAAAGAAAATGCCAGATGAGAAGTATTTCAGTGCCATGGACAAACTGCATCTCTTAAAAACTCTAGCGCTAATAATCTCACTGTAAAAATTAAATATGTATGCGAATCAAATATAAAAAAAGAAGAAAATATCAGTGCCCGTGCACCGTATGGGCAAACCGGTTGTGAGTACCTTTCGGTACCCCGTACAGTGTACGGACAAACCAGTTAAGGAAATAATTTCTCCTTTAAATAATCAATTATTTCAATTGATTAGTTAGTTATTTCTAAAGATAAAAAATATTCTTAAAATTTCATTTAAATGAAAAAAGCTAATGTAGCTCTTATAATTTCTTCTGCGAATCGGACTTTCCCCACTGAACTGTGCAATTATAAGAATTATATAAATTAAGGTCAGACTTATACAAATAATGCCATAGCAAGAACTATTTCGCAGATATCATTCATATTAAATAATATTTATCTTAAAAATTTTGAGTTACAGATGCATAATCCTCAATCAGGTTTTAAAAAAAAACCTTTCAGGGGTTGGAAGTGTTGGAGAGTTAAGGATCAGTGCAAATTTTAACTGAATTATATAAGAAAGAGAAGAGAGAAAATGTTCTTTATTTTTCAAACATATTTTAGTATATATCGAAGTAAACTCTTATAAATGAAGAAAAAATTTAAGTATAAAGTTGTAAATTATTGTGTTCTAAATTTGAAAGACTATCAAATAACACCATGGTGTCGAGAAACGAACTAAAAAGTAACGTTAAAAAAAATAGAAAATCTCTTCAACTTCAAATTCCATTCTAAAATTCGTATTTGAGAGCCACAAAATGCCTTGGGTAGTATAGGTTCATTATTATTACTTCATACTTTGTAACTATGATGTCGCAAGTTTTTTTTCAATTTATTCCTCATTAATTCACTTAAGGTATCCGACTACGTTCGGAACAGTGATTTTAAAAAAGTGCATAAAAGGATAATTTTCATGATATTTAGTGTCACTCAGATTAGAATGCATGCATGAAATTGTTTCAAGAACATTTTGACAAAAAATATTATTTAAATACAATATTTTGGCAAAAAATTATCTTAGAATAATATTTTTTCAAAATATTTTCCTTTTGTGAAAAATGCTTCTATTGTAATAATATTTTGCCTGTATAT
Organism: Trichonephila inaurata madagascariensis; assembly: GCA_019973955.1. NCBI lineage: Eukaryota > Metazoa > Arthropoda > Arachnida > Araneae > Nephilidae > Trichonephila > Trichonephila inaurata. The sequence continues at coordinate 33,909 of BMAV01006641.1, read as the reverse complement.
AGCGCAGACCTCTGTACAGAGGCTCAACTAGAATGTTTGAAAAATTTACATTATTTTTAGAGTTACCACCAATTCAAATAATTATTGGCGTTTTTTTCTTAAATTTGCTCCCCTCTGTTGTCGTAAAATATGAATAAACCCACTTCTAAGTTATATATTTCAAAATTTCTAGTTGAGCCTCCGTAGAGAGCTATATACAGGTACAGTATTATTATAATAAAAGCATTTTTCACAAAAGGAGAACATTTCGAAAAAAAACTATTCTAAGTTAATTTTTTGCCAAAATATTGTATTTAAATTTTTTTTTTTTTTTGGTCAAAATGTGTCCTTAAAACATTTTTCTACATGTATTCTAATCCAAGTGACATTAACTATCATGAAAATTATCCATTTATGCGCTTTTGCAAAATCACGGTTCCGAACGTAGTCGGATATCTTAATAAATTGAAAAGGTTACTATTACTTATGTCATATATGAGGATTCAATACATCATTCACTTGGCATAATACAGAAATCTGGAAGAAAATATCGCCGAGTTCAGCAACTATTTTAGTATTATGTGGTAATTTCCTTTCAAACCAAAGTCTGCTTAAAGTTACCCTAAATGACAGCTATTGAACCTCACGATTTTAAACTAAGATTAAGTGACAAAGACTCGCTTGAAATATTATCTACTTTCCTAATTTTCCTTAATCAAATGAAGATTTCGAGACTTGGTTCCATCAAACGAGTAAAAGCTGATTTATTTTATATCGCCCTCCAAAGCCTTTGAAGGAAACAGAACTCCCCGCTCGAATTTAATTACTGAAGAACGTCGTTTATCCGAACGCTTATTATCCGGACCGTCAAATATACAAACCAATTTTTTTTTTTTTTGTCAACTACATGTACTGTATATGAATACGCTTACGAACACTGCAATGCTCAACAGTAGTTTCGCGTGAGACCAAAAGTGACGGGAAATCCCAAGGTCAGGGATATTTAGGGAATTTCAGTTGTGTGATTTGGTAAACATCTGCGCGGAATATTAGGTCATTTTGTTTCCAACTGAGGGTGTGTATTTGTGCTGTTTTGCTCAGTTGTGAACTTCTACGGCTTCGAATTCAAAACGGAAGCGCAGCGTCTTGAACATAGAGACAAAACTTGAAATATTGAACCGTCTCGCGAAGGAAAAAAGTGGAGCGTCTTCTAGCATAGTTTTATAATGATGGAAAGTCAACAATTTCTGACATAAATAAAAGCCGAGAAAGCATTTTAAATTTTGCGTCAAAACTTGACTCAGAAGATGGCTCGAAGAAAAGGAAAACCATGAGGGAAGCAAACGATGTTGTTCTTGATCGTACGCTCTACTGTGGTTTTCACAAAGAAGGAGCAAACGGGATCCGATATTGAACCCTCGGTTGTGCGAAAAAGCTCTGAAACTTAACGAGAAACATTAGAGATAGCTATTGAGTGGTACGAACAACAATCAGAGTGCTGTCCTACTCAACTACTGCGGCTCAAGAGAATCAGAGAACTTGCAGCCAAAAAACGTAGATGTACAATAGTACAGTGAAAAACAAGTGGTTAGTTTCCACTATAAAGGAAAAATTGCGACATTTTGCACTTATTTTGCTTTTACTTCAAGCACGTTTCCCGCATGTGATAATTTTCAATATTCGTACTGTCCGTTTTATAAACTGCATGGATCGCATTCGGTTTTCGGTTATACAAACAATCGCGTATCCGAATGGTGTCCGGTCATTGTATGGGCTACCGAAAGCTGGTCACAACCGGTTTGCCCGTTCGCTATACGGGCACTGATATTTTCTTCTTTTTATCATTCATTTGCACATATTTTTATTCTTACAGTGAGATTATTACTGCTAGTATTTTTAAGACACACACACAACTGTTACCTTGCATACTTGATAACATTTAAAAGGACATATGGAAAGTTACAATTAAAATGCTAACCATTTTTTCTGTCAACTAAAAAGGAAAAAGAAATCCCATGGAATCGAAAGTTAATTTTAATTTTTGTTAGTATGTAAAAAAAACACATGCGTCATTTTTCCTCATTCAAAATATTTACGAACATTAGATAAAACATTCCATTCTACCTAAATAAATTTATTCTTGCCGTACTCAAAATGTTCCCAAGAAATACAAATGTAGTTGCGTATATTTTCAACTAAATAATTATATCTTTTATTTTAAATTAATCCCTTTATAGAGTCTATTTTTTCTAGTAATATTAAGTTAAAATATTTTTAGGATTGAAACTAGTTTATGAAAAAATTAAATTAAAATTAAGTTAATTTTTAAGACTATTTTGTATTGGTAGTAAGTATGTTTCCCAACATCCACACTGGGAGCTATTCAAAGGTAGGACAACTTGTGTTTAGCATTTCGTTTCTTATCATCTTACGGGATATTTGTAAAATATAATTTGTAAATACTAAAATCTACAAATAAATTATAATTTAGATACATTTTGTATTCAAAAATTTAAAAGTTTATAGATGTTATTTTCCATTAAATTTCAAAAAAGAAAAATCAACACATAATGGGATTTTGGAAGCTGAAAAACGTAACTTGTTCTGTTCTTATATAAGGTCTTTAAGGTATCCGAATACCCTAAAATCAGGATTTCTAAAAAATTGACAAATTGTTTTTATGATTTTATTTTATAGGCCATCCTATTAGCCTTATAAAATTACCAAGTGTTTTATTTTCCAATCACTAGAACAAAAACTACAAGTGTTTTAGTAAAAGCAGAAGTCATAACTTTACATAAGATGTCAAACTTTAAAATGAGTTTTACTCGAAATGTGTTTTCTTCGAAAAGCTCAAACGGGGAGAGTGATTGCTCAAAAAGTTTTTTAAATAATTTGCTGAAATTTGTTGTGAATGTTCTGTATAATAGTAGAAGTGTTTTAACCTTCAGATTTATTAATCACTGTTTTATTACAAAATTTACAGCTCAACTTGTATAGCAGTTATACTTGTAACAACTAAGATACAGTGCTCTAGTTTTTGTAAAACTTAAAATATCTCTTATCCTGAAGGTCATTTCAAAAAGAAATAGCAAAGTAATACATCAAAATTAAAAAATTGAGAATTTGTTCATTTAATATTTGGACAGAGCGGGCCCCGTTTATGTAATTGTTTGTCAATTTTTACCCATTTTTTTCCCATTTTAGTAGTAATAATTTATTTTTCTCTTCTTAATTTTAGCTTTTTTTTCTTAAAATGTATTAAATAAATCTAAAAACAACAAAAAAATCTCCATATCTCCATTCTTTTAAAAAGAAGTTGTCGCAAGTAGTCGGATACGTTAATATAGCACAAACGGTAACGTCTACAGAATGCTGCCGAATTCAACCGACAAATACAGAAGGGTGGTAGTAGTTAGCATGGGGACGACAAATCTTCAAAGAACATGGATTCGCAAATCACGTTTAGTCAGCATAATTCGCAAAAAACAGTTATGAAAAGGGCGTGATGGCGAGTGGAATGAAAAGTCGCAATAAGAGGAATGAAATACATTTATTAAACCTACAGCATGTTTACAGTACAAGCCAAGAATTATGGACAGTACTCGTCTAGATTGGCCTATCCAAATTGGCTAGTCTTGGTCAGAGGAAACAAGTATGTCTACAGTGGATACCATCATATGTGGGTGTGCCTTGGAACGAAGCAGCTGATGAGCTGGCTGGTAGGGTTTGTGATTTCTCTAACTCCAGTTCCTCTGTCTTAAGCCATTCGGAAATTCATTCCCTCCACAGAACTAAAACGAATGTGACTTGGCGAAACCCTCCTGCTCACCACTGGTACGCAGCCCTAGCCTATCTCTACAGTGCAGAACATCCTAAGCTCTTCAGACGGCCTTGGCGTGCTTTAGAAGCGGTCATCTGCGTTGTATGACCTTTGTGCGGGAGGTAAAGTCTTTTTTTACCTGTCCCTACTCTCTCCCTGCTTCTCCTGCTCATTCTGGACTGCTGGGGCATTTCCCTGTGACAGTTGTTTGAACATCAAGATCTGGTGTGTGAGATTATTATGCGGAAAGGTCAAATGGACTTGGTGTAGGTTTTCCTGCTCCAAGAGGACTGGAAACAACAACAACTGTACAAGCAATGCATCACAGTTCAACGACAAGTGATTGCCACAGGAATTGTTTGAAGTTGCATCCGCGTAGGTCATAGCACAGCCGCGACACTGACGAACAAAGGATTGTTGTACGGGTTTTGTTTAAAGGGGTATCTTGCCATGTCAACGAGCAACGACGATATGTGTCGAGAGATCCTCCACTGTGACCACCGGTGTCTCATACACAAGCGATTTCAGGTGGCCCTAGAAGAAATCCAAGAAACTGTGTTCGGGAGAGCGTGGAGACCAAGCAATAGGTCCCGCTGCATCCAATCCACTTCCCAGGATACGTAGCAGGGAGGTGGTTACGCCCTACAATCGAAGAATGTGTTGATGCACCATACGTTCTGGTGCGCAGTGGCTGCTACTCCCTGCAGAAACTCCGGGAGAAGTGGGAAAGTTGTATGTGTGCAGGTTTATTCAACCCTACCACGCCGTTCAAAATCTCCGCATTCATTTAGCCACTCATCTCGCCCGGCTCATCATCCTCCCAACTGCTACAATTATCACGATTTTTACCGACTAAATGGAGTATGCAATCCCATGTTCTATGGTGATTTGTTGGCCCCGTGCTGCCAACTATAGCCCCTCTGAATTTGTTGGTCAAATTTGGCAACATCCTGTATATGTTTTTTGTAAATTTAGCATATGGTCACCAACTTTCGTCAATTGGAAGTCATCTGGAACAATTTTCTTGCTGCTTAGGAATCTTACAGGTCGTCATTTGGATTTATGATTTGAAACTAGAAATCGGTCCTCGTGCCAGCTGAAATGATAGCAGCATAAAGCAGGAGGGGGAGAATAGCTTCTCTTCGACATTTAAAAATTAATGAAGTTAACGGGGAAGTATGCTTCCCATGGCCTTATAAAGATTTAAAAATTTTCGACGTAGGAGATTGATGCAAATTGCTCTAGTGCCCTGATTTTCAAATGGCAGTAGTTTATAAATACGAGATTTTTTTTTACCAGAAGCCTTCTAGTATTTCTAGAGCAATGTCAATCCATACTAAAACTCCATGACCTTAAAAAATACAAAACAGATTACGCATCTGTTTTATTATCTGTCTCTGTTATCTCAGAGGAGAATGGGTGTATTCTTTATCTCAACTCAAATCATTCGAAAACTGTTTTTATCTTTCAAACCCACAAAAATACAAAATCTACAGTTTTTCCAGAAACAATTTCTTCTCCTGAGAGCGTGTACATGCTCTGGTGTCAAATCCCCCTGTGTTGCGTCCTTGAATACGTTATTCATGATGATCGATTTTCGATCCTCGCGAGCTGAAAAGTGTAACACACCCATCCTATTTCTGTTTATAATCAGCCGCTTATTGTTATCGAGGGGATGCTCCAGAGAAAAGCGCCCACGCTGAATATTTTAGCACGCTAACGAATCGCCATTCTATATATTGCGCCTGAGGGGGGGGATTTTTTCCCTCCTCTTTTTACCCTTTTTCTGGAAACCACGTCTGGTAAATTCTGACTTGTTCTTTGAAGTGGATGTAAAGTCTGTATTGGAAAATCCGGTGAAAAAGATGGGAAAGGAAGAAGTGATTGTGTTGGTATTGGTCGTCTGTTTGAAGAAGTTTGAAAATCTGTCACATGTGCTGAATGTCAATTCGAGTTGTCAAACAATATAAAAATTGTCAATGGTAGTGGGAGAAGTCATATTTATATAAGGGCGACATAAAATTTGTTGTTAGAAAGTTTTTTAATGTATGGTTTTTAAAAAAAAAAATTGAGACGTGCTTAAAACACTTTCACAAGATTATGAGGCTCTCGTGTTTTTTTTTAAATTGATTCATTTAGTTTGATTTTTTTTTATCGATCAATTTTTCTTCTGACACATTTCATTAACTGGGTTGATATATGCCAGAGGTTCTCAACCTTTTTTTGTTGCAGTACACTTGTAACAATTTCAAAATTTGGCAGCACACGAATACAATAAGTTTAAAAGAGTTTTACTTTTCTATAATACACAATGTAAAATAGTATATGATAATCATTTTCAATGTTAAACAAAATTATATTTATGACCAAGGCAACAAAATGTTTATTGAGTAATTAATTACAAATTAATTATAAGAATGCATTTGATGCGAAATTTTGCCACATGTGGCACGTGGTGCCATTCTCAGTCGCACTCTGCACTACTCTACTAATTCGTTCATTTTTGAGTGAATGAAAATTGACAAATTTATTATGGCAGTGCTTCTCAAACTTCCAATGTTTGCGACCTAATATTCAATCATAATTTGCATCATTAATCCTCCATACAATAGCGATCTATTAAATTCAATAATATTATGACGTTAAACATATACAATACGACTTAAACCTTTTAAGCCCCCAACGTATATAAACGTCTCACTCAGCAACTGTGTTTATTGCCCTCAGACGTATATATACGTCTTTCCGAAGTTATATCTTTTCTGTGAACTGCTATCCATAAAATTATTCTCCGAATTCTTTAAAAAGCAATAAAAAGACCTTGCGAAGGATTCGCTTATTTCAGAGGATTTGTGATTATTTATTCCTTTTCTACCACCCACCCCCTCAATACACCACATACGCTTACCTTCGTGCTAAATGGGGGTATTGGAGAGCGAATAGCATAATTTTTAATCGGCATTTAAGAGATTAATTATAAACCGTACAAATTATCGAGATAAGTGTTAATGTTGGTATATAATTTTATTTATAACAAATCCACATAGTGTCACTGGTAATTATTAAACCAGTCCTTAACTTAGTATTGTTAAGTTAATTATAAAATAGATTGTGCATTACTGATGCATTTATAAATTGTAAATGAGTATTTTATTTTTTATTATGATAGAATGTATTTGTTTGTTTACTTTCAGTAAGTTAATAATTTTTAAAAGAATTTTTTTTCAATTTTTCAAGAGGCTCGCGCCCCCCTTGTAGGGTTATAACGCCCCCTAGGGGGGGTGCCCCACAGTTTGAGAAACACTGTATTATGGACTTTATTCGACAAAAATCTTCAGAATTAGGGACATTTACGGAATTATGAAAAAATCTGAAAGATAATTTTAAAGATAAATTTACAACTATTTTGTAAATTATTGAATGCCACTACTAGAGATTTTTATTGTTTGAAGAAAGAAAAATGCATGTACTCTGCTTTCCGCTTTTGATTATACATATCTAAGTAAAAACTCTTTCCTCAAATAAAAAATATTTCGAGCCCACAAAGAAATTGTTTTATGATTGAATGCTCAAAATAGTATCAAAAATTGAAAGGCACTAATTATAACCCTAATCTTGCGATATGAAAGTAAAGCGGTGCAAGCACTAGGTTCATATTAAAATTTTTATTTTACTATAGAAGAGAAATACTTATACAGTCGAAACTCTATATAGCGAACCTCTACATTGCGAATTTTCCTATATGATGAACTTTTTCCTGGAACCTTGAACATTGCACGATTTTCTTCGTAAAATAACCTCTCTATAGCGAAGTGCATTTTCTATATAATGAGCTTTTTCTTTTGTGATTAAATTTTTTTCTCCCTATTTTTAAAGTCTTTCTGAACATCTCAAGTTATTCTCTCTTTAACACATTTTATGGTGGTCATAAATTTTGAATTGGTTTGATTAGATCCTAACTCGCCGAGAGCAATAGAGTTCCGAACGTTTCACCCAAGAAGTGTAACCTTTAACCCCCACTGCCCAGTTCACTAGAAACATCTTCGATATCCTCTTTCACCCCCAATGGAGTTATCCCGTGTCCCCGTGCTCTAATTATAAAATAATGCATGCTTAATATTGCTTGTATACTTTAAATCATAAAATGTCCTTAAAATTCATTAATTTTAGAATAAATTATTTTCTTAATATTGAAAATACAGTGAATTCTTCGACTTTCTTTTTTCTTGTTTTCTTTGCAGTTTTTCTTTCTTTCTTTCTTTTTTGATGGGTAAGATATATAAAATAAATTTATATTAATTTTTTAAAAAAAGGTGTGAATAATTACTTTTTTTTTCTAATATATAGTGTTTATGAATTTAAAATTTGTTTTATGTGGTTTATAAAGTATATTAAAAGATGAACCTCTATATAACGAATTTTCCATATAACGAACTTTTTTTCCGTAATTTAGCGTTTTCCTTATATAGAGGTACGACTGTATTTTATTTTGCCTATTTCTCATTTTAATAAATATGCTTAAAAATACATAATTTATGTTCAATTAATTTTTTTTTTATTTTCGTTAAAAAAAATAGTTTTATTTTATGCTATTTATTTTTAAGTTAATAAATATCTTTATATGATGCAAAATTGACATACAATAAAACTGTAAATCTATATTATTGACCTCTGTTCTTTGCTATTGTATACATTGTCACGGGAATCTAATTTTTCAAAAATGACCTACTGTCCACGCTGAATCATATTGGTAAATTGGTTTGGCTCGCCTAAGCTCTGAAAGGTGGCCGGCCACTGATTTATACCTTTTTGAGGAGCACAAATGATCTTTCCTCTCTCCCTTGCCATTTACCGATTTGCGGTAGCCCAGTGGTTAAGGTATCGGACCATGGCAGGCATGTCATGAGTTCGAGCCCAATACCACTGAAGACCCGCCGTGTAGGGCAGCGATGCACGTTAAATCTGTCGAGAGCTGAAACGTCCTCCCGTTGGTGTGGTGTGGTAGTTAGGAGAGGGGGGTGCCAGCTCAGGTGTCGTCCACGTCACTTGACCATGGTTCAAAATTACGTGGTCCGTCGCCAAAAGCCCTCGTGTAGCTGAACAGTGCGACGTTAATATTCACTCAAAACTCAAAACCCCATTTACCGATTACTAGGTCGGTCTTATATAGCTCTCGTGTTGCTTTGAAGTTGAACTTCAATAAACACTCAGACCCGCTCTTGGGATTTACAGTCTTTACTAAACATTGATGAAACGCCCTCTGAATGCACTAAAGATCTTTTTCTTCTTTCCGTCTTCTTTCTTATCCCCAACCAGCATTTATATTTTAATAATTTTTAATTTTCTATGATACATTTGATAATTATTTACATGGTAAACTTGGTTACGGGTAAAATGATGAGTCGTTTGGATCGCGGTTATCCTGAGGGGCAACTCTCAACTGACACTGGATATAATTTCCCTTATAAACAGAGTAGTTGCAGCTCAAAGAACTTGCACTTTGCAATGAATACCGATCAACGTAGACATCTTCGGCAATGAGTAGGCTGATAACCTTGCCAAGGAGGCCCGAAATTCCCCTCAACTTTCCAGTAGTCTTACACTTACCGATTCTGATGCAATAGCCAGACATAAACTCGCCTTTAATCCAGTTAAGAAGCCTTCAATACAGTTCCAGAACTTAACTGTAACCGCATAATTGCAACCACCATGGCCAGACTACGTACAAGATACTTTAAAGGGATGAAAATATCCCCTGATGTGTGTGGCCAAAGAAGTTACAGTACTTATCCTCACTGTCCTGACATTTCACTTCCTCCTAGTCCTATTTTTAATTATCCTTCTATATTGGCTAAACTCCACAACCTAGACCCTAACTCTACGGATCATCAACTGCTTTATTCGCCGAAGGTCTTTGACATTGCAAAGGCCATTTTGGGCGCCTTCGGCATCATTTGATTTCTCTGCACTATTTGGGCAAGACAACAACAACTAGGGTACAAAATACGATAGGGTTCATCAATACGATAATATAGTTCGTTAAATTTAAATTTACTATTCCATTTTTTAATTTTATAATTTTTACCTTATATATTGCGAAACGCTAGTACCTAATATAAACTAGGTTGATTTACAATGCTCTAAAATTAAACTACGTGATTCATGCTTGACGATTTCTATTCCAATAATCCTTGTGAGACCTCGGTAGACAACTGGTCACAGTCACGAACACGTGTGCAGTGAGTCGTGAATTTGAGTTCTGGTGTCAATGAAGCACTGAAGGTCTTAAGGCATAGGTCAACTAGGATTAGGGCCAGTCTCGACCTTGGGTAGGGAACGTTGTCTCGTTCTCGACTCGACCTCAACAAGGTCATGATACGAATAATTTTTACCACCAAATGCTGTTCTTGTACATATTCTCCTAAGAACTGGAATTTCGAACTAGATGTTAATTACCAACAGTGGCAAGACTACACTATTATATCATATCCATCATTCGTGTCTAGGCTTAAGCCTACCACCATTCTTCATCATTACTCATTTATTTGAAAGGAGACAGTCAGTAGAATTGGGTTTTGCCAGGATTGTGAGTCACATTTTTTTTTTTTTTTTTTTTTTTTTATGGGTTACTATTTGTATGAGTATTAGATAACGAATGCTATATATATTGCCTACTTAAAAAAGGTTACAGGTCGGTTCTACTTTTACTTAGGGTCCGAGAGCACTTTTTTTTAAAAAAATGTATCAGCTGCCCAAGCAAGGAGTAGCTAACTTAGCCATCCAGACATGAAAATATCAACGAAAAAGTGAGGTTGTTTTTTTTTTTCATTTTAAAATTTTGAAAAACTACAAAGTTCTATTACTTATTGTTATCGTTTGGTCATTAATTATTAGACTCAAAAAGTATTCTAATCAATTTCGAATGTTTGATCAAGTGCAATCATCGATTGATAAAGTTAGTTACACATGTAGCTTTAAAAGGTTCTTTTGCATATACTGTCTAAAACAACATCATAAATCTTCAAGTAACGTCAAAACAACCAATCTTCATCTAAGTTTCCAAAAACTAAGCCGGAGGCAAACGAAAATACCGTGCGAAGGAACCATCACAAATTCATCCACTTACCGCAATCGATAGAACATGCTGCTCATCTCAGACATAGTTACCCTGAATTAAAACCACCTCAACGAAGCAATTCGATTAAATGCACCATCAATAAACTGATCAATCAAGGATAGTGGGAAGGAGAGGCTCTTTGGGGTGATACAACAAAGATTCACATTACCTGGTGAGATGAATAGCTCCAACCGCATTCTGTCAGCTAGTGCATGGGCTTTCACGTCGACGCCGTAATGAGTGGTTGTTGCTTCAGCATAATGCTATCTAGGCCAGGGAAAAAATGGTAAATGGGACGGTCGTAAATCTTTTTGGGTTGTGGTTTGCAAAATACTGGTGAAAGCAAATAGTGAATACAAGTTTATCGTGCTTTTGGATTGAATGTGTCGATGAATCAAAATAGTTGCTAACGATGATATGATTCTTCTGAAATGCTTCTCGGAGATTTTGTTTGTGCAATGTGATATTGAGAGTTCTCTTCTGTATCTCGAGATTTTTGGTTGAAAGTTGTGTAATACGATTTGGTTTAACTAAACATAGGATGAAAGCGACTCACTCACTCATCTCGAGATCTTTGGAGCTATTAGATCTACATATTTTAAATTTGGCATGCATGTTTCTTTTGATGAGTAGAGATACTCTAAGAACGGGTTTTACCGAGTGAAAGAGTGAGTGAATATTAACATCGCACTATTCAGATACTCGAGGGCTTTTGGCGGCAGGCCTCGTCATTTTGAACCACGGTTAAGTGATAAAGACAATACCTGAGCTGCTACTCCCCTCTCTTAACTTCCACACCACACCAACGGGAGGACGTTTGAGCCTTGACAGATTTAACGTGCATTGCCCCCCTACACAGCGAATCTTCAGCGGTACTGGGCTCGAACTTATGACACGCCGGTCACAAGTCCTTTACTTTGACCACTAGGCTGCCGCGGCCTTCACAGGTTTTACCGAAAATGACTACCAGGGTGGGTTGCGGGGAAGTTATAGATAAAAATATCCAGTTTTTAAACTATTAGTACGAGGGACTTTAAATCTGACAGAAATGTTTCTATTGAGTAGAGATTGACTAAGAAAGGTTTTGCGGAAATCAATTCCTAATGGGGGAGGGGTTTCGGGGTGTAATAGATGTACAAAAATTTCCGGGTTTTGAACTATTAGACCTACAGACAAAAATTTGGCAGACGTGTTTTTGTTGCTGATGAGGAGGAGAGATTTGATAATAACGTGGTTTGCCAAAATCAACTCTTAAAGGGAGGGAGAGGACAAACTTTGTTCTTTTTAAATCGAGGCGAGGGCTATTAGAATGTTTTTCAATATAACTGAAAGCTTAGTGCTAGAACTTAATGATCGATAATTTTAAAAAAAAACTATATATATATATATATATATATATATATATATGCAGACAACATCACGAGATGCCCAAATAAGCCCGAGGGTTAAAGTTAGCTAGAAAACATTTACAAAACTTAGATAATTCGTTTCACAATATTATTATTTTTTTTTTAATTTTCTCTTGAATAAAATAATCTTGAAAGACTTAAAGTATTAAAGTTTCTCATTTCTGTTACTTATCGAAATATAATACGAAAAAATTTCAATATTTACGCTTGTCATGTACATTTTTTTAACAATATTACCAAGTTTTTGTGTGCGTGTAATTTATCACTGTTTCCTTTCTAGTGTATTTAAAAAGTTTTTTTTTAAAATTGAGAATAATGTTTTCACAAAATTTAAGTTAGCTTTGCGCATAAAATAAATTACGGAGAATATGGGATCTTATTCAAGGTTGAATTTTTAGAAAAGTAGTAAAGAATTTATAAATGTTTTTTGGTTCAAATTTTTCAGCGCACAACAATGAAGAGTATTCTCTACAAGATAATTTTCAGTTGTAATTCAATTCATTAAGTGTACTTAGAATATATTTTGAGTTTTTTTTTTCTTTCTTTTTTTGTCTGAGATAACCGCATTTGAAAAAATTTGTAAAAAAATATGTTATTTATTAATATTTTTTCAAAGGTTTTAATTTTTCAATCAATCTTCGCGTGCCACAGTTACAACTCTGCCGTGCTACAATATGGCATACCTGCCAAGGTTTGCCCCCCTCCCCCCGGGTTAAACCTACAAAGGTCATGGCGAGTTTGCGGGGGATTGTTTTAGATCAGCGATACTCAACCTGCGCCCCGCGGGCCGCATGCGGCCGACTGAGCCTTTTCAAGTTGCCCGGTCAGTGCCTATTGCTCTATTTAAGAACAATATATTAAAAATTTGGTGTCAAGAAATCAAATATATCAATTTTGCTTTTTGCTGTCGATGCCATATTTTTAGTGATAACAGACGACAGTGGAGTAGTGAAAGTTTTATGGATGGAACTAATTTTTAACTATCATTCATATCTTGCAAGTGAAAAATATCCGAAGAAAATATATCTTTTCAAGACGATTGGGAGGTTGACTATTTTGTGGTGAAAAACGAACATGGATCAATAATTGTTTGATTTGTCACGAAAGAGCTGTACTTAAAAAATACCAATAAACAGGAATTATTCAAAGACACTTTTCTCCTCGAAGATCTCTTTCAAGAGGTAATAAATAGGTTTTCTTGAATAATCTTTACAACAGTAATAAAGTGTTTTGTCAGGGGTAATGTCACAGTGGTAACAAAGACATCTTATGAAGTTTGTTATATTATTGGTAATCATATGAAACCGTTTACTGATGCAGACATTGTGAAAGAGTGTTTCTTAAATGCTTCTATA
>BMAV01006640.1:343855-365045 GCA_019973955.1 Trichonephila inaurata madagascariensis | reverse complement strand
GTTAACTTGAGTGTGGTAAAGAAAACCAAATATTTTCTTTTATCAAAGAAATAAATCATGAAATTCTTCATTGAAGTTCTAATATATATATATATATATATATATATATATATATATTAATAAAAACTCATTTTTATAGAAACAATTTGTTTGTGATCAAGAAAAAATTTCCATTTATGATAAATTTATTGGAAATTTTTAACTACATTTTCGTAATGAAGTAACTTAGAAAAGAAGGAAATGCAACTTAAAATAGCTTAGAATATATGAGATTTGAATCAAGATATATAATAAATAAAATTCGAACATATTCTCATTGCACTTACGTTTATTCCATTGTCATAGACACCATCTTCTCCTTTGTAGTTTCCTTGACCAACACCAGCGAAACCACCAGAATTGCTAACAATACCCGAATCTCCACGTCCGATTCCTCCAGTATCAGTACTTCCATATCCGTCTCCTCCTGCATTTACAGCACCACCGTAACCACCAGCTCCAGAGCCTCCTGCTCCCCCTTCATATCCACCAACTCCACCTCCGTATCCACCAATTCCCGAACCTCCAGATCCACCTCCGAATCCACCAGCTCCCGAACCTCCTGCTCCACCTCCGTATCCGCCAGTTCCGGAACCTTCAGCTCCACCTCCGTATCCACCAGCTCCAGAACCTCCAGCGCCAGCTCCTCCAGCACCTCCGTATGCTCCTAATCCAGTTTTACTGGCACCTCCATCGTTTCCTCCTGCACCACCTCTGTAACCTCCTTGACCTCCAGCTCCTTCAAATCCACTTAGCCTTCCTCCTCCTTGTCCGCCGCCATAGCCTTTTTGATGACTCCTATCTAGACACGAGACTAGGAGAAGGATACTTAACAGGAAAACCTGTGAATGAAAGTAAAGAATGAATTTTAGATTTAATATTTTAGATAATGAGTTTTAACATCAAATTATGAATTACTATGTTACAAGAAAAAAAAGAATTTTAATTAAAAGTACGTGTTAAAATTTTTTGAAAAAAGATACGTTTGATTCATTTTGAAAATTAATTTATTCAAAGACATTATAAAAGACTAATTAAAGTTAGTATAAAAGAAACTTTATACAGCATAAAAACATAATACATCAGCAGGAAAAATAAATTTGACTCTAACTAGAAATAAATTTTTCCTAGTAATATATTTTTATATTATTAAGAGTGGCAAAACTGATTTTAAATTTAATTCTTAGAAATCCAATATTTAGAATATACAACAGATTCCTTTTTATATAGAAAGTTTTATTTGTTTTTAATTATTCGAAATAGTGAAATCAAGATAAATGATAATTGAATATACATTTAAAATGAAAAAAAAAAAGTGAAATTAAAAAAAATATATAAATAAAATTGAGAGAAATATATTGTAAGATTTAATTTCCTTGGATAATAAAGTTTTTTCCCGAGCTACGTTTGAGTTATTCAAGTTTTACATTCACTCTTCAAAAATCTGTTACAAAAAATAAGTATGATTTAATAATTTTATGGATGGTTCGCGAGATATAAACTTTTAAATCCAGTAATTTCCTATTTTTTTTGAATTTTTATTCAGAGGTTGAATAATTTTCTTATAAACCAATGATTTAAAAGTAATAACTTTTGATTTTTAATTTTAATATAATAAATAATTCAACCTGATTATATATAATTAATTCACCATATTTATTTTTATGTCTATTCATAGCAATAAAATATTCCTTTGAATTTCAATTTTCAAATAATTTAGATAGTCTTTAAAATAGAATGCGCTTATGTTCTCTTTGATGTTATTGCAAAAATATTGAACATCAAATTTGCAAGAATATTTTCTTAACAAATTTTTAAAAAAAATATATGACCCATCAAGATTAAAAATGGGTACGAAATGGGGCAAGTTCTGTTAATATAAAATAAAAATGTAATTAAAAAATGGGATTTTTTTGCACATTGTAATTGTGATATTAACATGAAAGAGAGGGAATAGCAGAATTAACGTAAATAAATAGCTCACTCATTTTCCGATAGATGCCGCTACTCCTCACGATGCTTCAGCACTTAAAATATTCTTAAAGATTCTTTCTACATGTAATAAGTGATTGTATAATTTTATGAAATAATCGATTATCGAATGAATTTCATAAAATTATTTTGAAAACAGACATAATTACATACAGTGACATTATTAATACATGTTTTTATGAAAATGTAAATTGGGAATGAAGTATAACTAATTATAATCTTAGGAAATAATTAATTGAAACAACTGTATATGTGTGTATGATGTGTGTTTAAGATACGTAAAAAGATGTTTTCATACTCTTACATTATCAAACAGATTTACGCATTTTATTAAGCAATTAAATCATTGTTTAGAAAATAGTTTTCCAAAATTTGAATATTCTTTGTGAATTATTATATTCATTAAATCATTATATTACTAAATTATCATTACAATATTATATAACTTATTAAATATGACATATTATTTAGTGTAATAGTGACAAAACTGAAACAAATATTTAGCAATGGATGCATATTTCAAAGGATACAATATTTTTGTATTGCAAAATTTTATTATTAAATACGAATTGCATATTTTTACTTCATACATTTTTGAAATTACATCATATTAATTACTAATTTAAATTTTAAAAATTATTTATTATTTTGAAACTTTAATGAAATGGATGAGTTTTCAAAGCTTTCATTGTGTTATTGTCCGAAAAACAAAAGTAAAAGATAAACTTTGAAATTTGTTTTAAAAATATATTTATAAAATTTAATCATTCAATGAGTTAATATTCTATAATATGTTTCGCAAATAAACATTATGATTAATAAAAAAAAATCGAAGAAACAATTCCTCTGCTTATAAAAAGCCTTATTTAAATTATATTGAAAATAATCATGCATTAACATCGATTACTAAATAAAAGAGTTTTTTTTTGCTATCATAAATTGTAAATGATATATATATATATAGTTTTTCTAATATTAAAATTCTCAATATTTACATCTATAGATATTAATTATCTGAAATTAATTTTTATATTGTTTTTCACAATTTTAAATTTTGAAAAACAAATTTCTTACCTAATCTTTTTAATAAATTTACATTCACGATTTATTAAATATTTCAAAACTCAGGCAAAATTGACTTTTAGTATTTTTGAAAATGATATATATCTTTTAAAGTATCGTTATTTTAATAACAGTTTACTGAAATTCTTGAAAAAAATGAGATTTTTTGTGCAATTTAAATATTATCTCGTTGAACGTTTCAATGTATTCTTTTAACAACACAATTACAAAATTGAAAATTTCTTAGAAAGTTGTTTGTTATGTAACTTTTCAGTTTCTTTTATAAGATCGTCTTTTTTAATTCAAATTACCTTTATCATAAAAACTAAAAGAACTTGTTTTTTTTATAACCATCACAAATTAAACTTATTCAACTTAAAATTTATTTTAGGCATCACATCAATGAATAAATTGTAAAATAATTTTATCAGAGAGCTCCTCAACTACTGCACTTACATCTGCGAAAATTCATATTTATTTAAATTTTTTCTTTAAATCTCTCTTGTGATATCACTGAGGTGGTAGAAAATTTGAGGTAAATTTTCTTTAAACCTACAGCCTATACTTTTACACAGTTTTTTTTTTTTTAACGTTGTACTCAATTTCTACATCAGATAATTCAAATGATACTAAATCTCCTATCTGAAATTATTGATTCAGGAACACCAAAAAAAAAAAAAAAAAAAAAAATGCTCTACTTTTTAACTCCTAAGTATTGTAATTCTCGAACAAAACAATGCCCAACATACAGCTTGAAATTATTTTTGCACAATTCCTTCCTGAAAGTGAACTAGGAAAAATTTTAGAATACCAATTCTACCGAATCAGCTAATCAAACGGGCTACTTACCTTACTATCCATGGCGAATTGAATTCCTTTTGGTTTCCTGGATGGGCTTCTGAGGTTAGAGAAGCCGGAGAGGAAAGTGATGTCCGGCATCGTCCACCAAGCCTCTTATATACCTGACCAAGAAAGCGTGTCATCTTACTAGATCTGATCGTATCAGACTTTCCCTTTCCTATTCTTCTTTTGCATTTCTCTTTTTGTCCTACTGCCTTGTCTCTTTGTGTGTTAACCGAATCTTACACTGGAAGCTGGTTAAAAAAAAGTTTCACAAGTCTTTCCTCGTATTGAAGGGGTGTGGGTGGATTCACTCACGTGCACTGCCTAATATGGAAAAATTAACATTGATAGTAAATAAACTTTGATTAATTTCTTTGTGCGTAAATTAATAACAAGATTCTTAGGATTGTTGTTGTGAATGAAAAAGATTCATTTTGTGAAAGAATTAAATTAACGGTGCTGGACGGCAGTTTTAATAGCTTACATATTTAGGTTCATAATGATAAAAAAGAGGTAAATGTTTTAAGTTATATTGTTTATTTAATTAATAAAAACGAGAGTCTCTAACAGCAATATGATACAATTATTGAAGTAATGTAGCCCATATTCTTGAAAAATGTTATAAATCAGGGATGGCCAAACCGTAGCCTATGGACCCAATGCGGCACCCGAGATTTTTTATAACTTTCCAAAATACGATTATTTTGTGCAATATTTTTGTTTTTATTGTGGTGTTTTGTAACAAATAAATCCCATAATTGTTTCTATTTTATCACGTTGCTTTTGTTTTTATAGATACCTAGAAATTGGCAGTATTGCATTGCAGCGATACCCCGCAGCATCACGCCTGATTCCTGCACCTTTTTTCAACTTACATCTGCAAATTATTCTTTTCGAAAACGAAATTTATCAAACATAAATCGTTCTCAAACTTGTAACCTGTAACATCAATTGCAATGTGTAAGTACACGCATTGAGATTGACTTGCAAGAACGAAGTGAAAGAATTGAGAGAAACAAATATCTTATTATTTAAATAAATTGAACATTATTTGATCATTCCATTACACTTATTATATTATCTATATTTTTATACATGAAAAATAATGAAAACAATAATAATAGTTCATTCTGCTTTAAATTTTCACTCGAATAAATTTTTGTAATTAGTTCAAATGTAACATAAAGATATATATTTTATATACCTCTCAGGATTATAAAATTTTTCCGAAGTGGCTTGTGCAAAATCATTTGGGTTTGTCACCCCTGTTATAGATGTACCTCAGCAAGTTAATATGTAAATGGAACACGCAGTATAAACTAACTTTGTTGTTGCTAGTGGTTTGTTAGTATCTTCATACAACTACAAAAAGAAACTTACGAGAATTACGAAAACAAAATTAGTTTTAGTAATGCTGGATTTTGTTGAGATTTATTTAATGGGACAAGTATTTGGAGAAGAGGTAAAAGTAATGAGTTAGTTGAATCAAAAATTAATTACTACTAAGTGATATTGCTAAAAGGCCAGAAATATTATTTACACGTGTCTGTGCCCTTGAATTGGGCTCTTTTCTATAAATTGCAAGCCTAATTTTTTGAGTTAATGATTGTAAATACAATTTATATATTCCTTCAATTCCTTTTTTATAAATAATAACCAATGTTTTCAAAATACTGTTATTTTTTGCTCAGTGTTTATGTAAATGCCAAATAAAGAAAATAAGATAATTCTATAGTAAAAGAAAAAAAAAACATTGTACTTAAATATCAAACAATACACACACATTTTACGATACTTATATTTGCTTGGGTTTTAGGTTTATTTTTGATTGCTTATTACATTCCGAATATTATCGAGTAGTTTAATACATATTCCGATTGTATATAAATAATTGGTTAAAAGGAATTATATTAAATTAAAGAATGTCCTGTATTACACACATTAAATTGTGAGTGTATTTGTTGAGAAACGTTTGATTTTAAGATGACATAATTTTTTATTTGAATATTTTTTCCTTATGATATACACTGTTGGTCATCCAAAATGCAACACGATGAAAAGAAACATATAGAACAAATTTATTTGACAAAAAGATAAGATATAAGGGGTAAAAGGTTGAAATAACAGCCCCATTTGATTTGCAAAATACAAAGAAATCAATAGTTTATGTAGCGGCTTGGCAATCATTACCAATACACAACACGACATTGAAAGATAGAGACTTTTGATGAGCATTAGGATATGCCAGTTCATGCTAATTCTATACTTTGTAAAAGTTTATCTGAGTAGTAGTGGATGTTATATGTTGGGCCAAAATCGTTTGCCGGTTATCGACAACATCTGCTCCATGAGCAATAGATCAAGAGTAGAAGCAAAACTCTGGTGGAACCAGGTAGGCAGTAAAGAACAGTTGTACATGGTAACGTGTAAACTCAGACTTTTTTGTCCTATTGAACATTGACCGTAAACAAACCTCTAAGGTAAGGAACAAAAACATTAAGTAGGCAGTAACTGGTAGGCATTAAAGAACAGTTGTACATGATGTACCAAGTGTAAATTCACACTTTTTTTGTTCTATTGAAACTTGACCGTAAACAAACCTCTAAGGTAAGGAACAAAAATAGGTATCAAAAGTTTCAGAGATGTAGCAGAAATGTAAGAATAAAATGCAATGGAACCAGATAAAGTATGGCGAAAATGTGATATGGTGCAGTATAATGCAAGAATCATGCAATCTTTCATAGTCTGAAATGACAGTATTATGTTATTCAATCGCAGTCATTATTGCAGACACCTACTCCTTTGATTTGCAAAATAATCGCAGTAATAGATGCTTTGCTGTCTGCTCAAATGACGTAGAGTTGTTCTGAATGATTCCTAATATATTGAGTCAAAGATCCGTATTCATACCCCAGATACAGATCTTCTTGACATTGCACTGGGATTCATGATTACCATGCACATAATAACATGACTGTTCTCTCGATCGATTGAGAGACAAAGCTGGTGCAAGCCTTCTCAATGGTAGATTCGTTCCTTCTACAAACATCGATCATACATTGGCTTCATTGTGGTGGTATCTTAGTGGTTATGGTCACGAACTCGTGGCCTGCGCCTCATGAGTTCATGCCCTAGTGCCACTGAAGACACATCGTGTTGTGGGGCTGATGCACGTTAAATCTCTCGAGGCTCAGTCTTCTCGTTGACGTGGTGTGGTAGTTTGGAAGGGGGCCCTGCTCAAGTGTTGTTCTCGTCACTTGACCGAAGTTTAAATTTGAGATCCGTTGCTAATAGCGCTCGTGTTGCTTTATAGTCCAACGTTAATGAACAATCACTCACCCAACCTATATTCACGTCACAGTCGCTTGATCGCATCCAATACGAAACTTTATATCTCTAAAGTATAATCCACTAACTATAAGTCGTCATTATTCCTATTCATTATTCAGAAACATGTCCCACTGATTTAGTATTCTTAAAATACTTATTGAAACTTCTCAAACGAGCAATTTAGAAAAAACAAACAAACAAACATAATTCTAGTATATAAGAACAGCTTTCTTTTTACTCTGTTTATAGCAATTGCAGGTGTCAATACTAGGGCACATGATTTACGTATTGATTGCAATGATAATCACACTTGCATGCTTTATTGAGATCTACAACACATGACGCAAATTTTACGCTTTGAGAATACATGTTTTGTAAGACCTAAGGTATATATTTAAGAATAGTTACACATGAAATATTTTGAGGTTCTCAAATATGTCTTATTAAACAGTATTGGAATATACCAGGATTCACATTTGAATCTCTAAAAAGATAAACGTTAGCATGCCTTCATTTCAGCGTATTTACATTATATTTCTTGTTTCAATAAAAAAGAAACAAAATTTGTTTTAAAATTATTTCCTTAAAAAATTCTAAACCAATATATAAAAACAACGCAAATACCAACAGAATATGTGAAAATAGAATTAAGAGAAAGTTAAGAATAGAATTTGGCATTTTGTTTTAATATTATAATCAAAACGGAAACTTTAAAATTATACCTTAATTTTTACATTTGTACAAATTTCCGAAATAAAACTGGATATTCTTTTAAAATAAAAATAAAAAATACGTATAATATATGAATAGAATAGCAAATAATAAATAAGATGATTTTTTTGGAAGGATCTCTAACAATTATGTTTTTCGTAGCATATTGAAAATATGAAAATGTACCCGAAATATTGTCATTTTAATAATTATCTGCAGATTTTCTAAGGAATTTTCTTTGAAAGATCAGGAAATATGAGCTCATATTCCATATTTTAAGAATTATAAAAGCACTACATAATAGACACTAGGTATAGATTAACGCTCCTTCTGTATGTTTTAGTTATTGGTACAATTTCTTTTCTCGAAATATTTCTGATCAGTATATACCAGGGGTTGGCAACCATGTAGTTGTAGAGTGCCTGTACAAGACTGTAGGAAATATTTAAAACAAATCGACTCCCACGACAATGCATTGCTGAGTTAGGGAATATATAGGGATCAATAATATAGATTTAGAGTTTTATTGTGTATTAAATTTGCATCATTTAAAGATATTTATATTAACACAAAAATAAACATAAAGTATAACTATTTCTACGACATAAAAATAAAAAAAATTTAAAATTGTACATGTAATATGTATCTTTAAAACATATTGAATTAGAAATAAACAGCAAAAGATATGAGTATTCCCCTTCAATATAGATGAATAAAAATATACGTTTTTAATGCGAACCTTGTCCCTGCACCATTCTACTTCATAACGCAATATCAGGAATATAATTTATGACTCTCAAATTGACACGATTCTGAACATTCAGTTGTTAAAAAACTTCTTTGTAAACTCAAAATATTTTTCATATGAGAAAAGATTTGTTCACACAGATATGTAGACTCAAAAGCCGAAAGCAGAGTACATGCAATTTCCTTCAAATAATTAAATCTCTCCAGCAATGACATCCAATAAACTAAAACAGCTATCGATTTATCGTTAGAGTTATTTTTCGTAATTTCGTAAATGTTGCTTTCCATAATTCTGAAGATGTTAATCTAATAATGTCCTCTTCAAAATTACCAACTTCCATCCCCTCAAAAATTTATAAAGATAATAAATTTTTTATAGAGTGCCATTGTGTGTGTGTGTGTGAGAATTGTACTACATGCCAAATGTGGCATGCTTGTCATAAGCTGCGGACACCTGGTACATACACAACGGTTTTTAAAAAGTAAAATAAGAGTACATTCGCTTAAAATTTCTTCTATAATAGAAATTCTAAGATAATTTTTTTTAAAAAAATGTCATTTTACTTAGCAAATAAGTATCCTGTCAATGGGCATTCTAAGATAATTTTTGTAAAAAAAATATCATTTAACTTAGCAAATAAGTATCCTATCAATGGGCATTCTAAGAAGTTGTTAAACTAAAGTAAAATATGTAACTGTCTTTTAAAGTTGTTAGCCTTGAATCTCGTTCTTGAAAGCCAAGAAAAAAAAAGTGTGAAATATTAAACGTTGAGAATAATTTATCGTAGCATTGCTAATAAAACATTAAGAAAAAGGTAAGCATACAAAGCAATGCAAGAGAGATGTTCCGAGGTTAGTTTACTAGAGAAAACTGGTAGTAATATCGTTTCAAATGAATTGTTTCAAATATTTATTTGCTTTGATAATGTTGTATTCTATGATTTTATGCAATTTTATACAATACTTCTTTTGTGTATTTTGTGAACCTATGTAATTATCGAAATCAAGGTTACTTTTGTTCAAGAATCATTACAATACTTTTGGATTTTAATGTACGATTGTATATTTATTTCTAAGTTTTTGAGTCAAGTTATTTACAAGAAATGTTGTCTCTGATTCATGAATATGAAGTTAACTGTTTGTAAAAATATTTATGCATTTAGGAGGGAAAAAAAGTACTGATCTTTCTTAAAAATTTATTTTATTTTCAGTGTTACAATCAACTGAAATAATAACCGGTGTTTTTTGTTAAAATTTATCAGCAGAAAGTTGAAACCCTATTTCAAAACCCTAGTTAAGGCTCTGTACAGAAGTCCTAGCTATACATAGAAACAAGTAATATAAATTTTTTTTTTAAGTCAATTCCTACCTAGATCAACAAACAAAATTTTTATTTTATCTACTTCTTATTAAATAGTTACAATTAATATAAATATATGTATCTACATATGACAGAATAACAACATTAAGTGTCATCCAAAACAATCGTGTATATAAAATGTCAGTTCAAATTAATGCTTTAATGCGTGAGAAAAAAAAAGTTTTTCAAGTTTTGACACAAGTTGCCAAAATGGTCGCTGAGTCACCAAAAAATTATGCTAACGTCGCTGTATTTGTAATTTTTTGAATAATTAGTTTTAATCAATTAGTTTTTATTAATTATAATTAAATTATTGTATTGTCATCCAAAATAATCATGTATATAAAATTTCAGCTCAATTGAGCGCTTTAAAATGTATTTTATTAACGATTGAAATTTCCACCAAGATAAATAAATAAATAAATATATAGAGAGTGTGAGCTATTAGTAGGAATTGAAAATTACTATTTCTATAGAAGCAATTTTCATAAAAGGAGAATGTTTTGAAAATATGTCATTTTTTTCTTCATTTTTTGTCTAAAAATTACATTCAAATAACTTTTTATTGTAATAATAATCTTAAAACCATTTTATATGAATTTTTTAAATCAACTGACACTAAGTATCAAAAAGAGTATTCATTTCAAAACTCCTTCAAAATTTCGGTTCCGAATATAGTCAGATACCTTAATGTCAGCAAAAATTCTTCGGATCTAAATACAATAAAGCTAATTTGCTTACTGCTTTCATTGTTGATGTTTTAATAACGCTGAGGTTATTAATTGTTTTAAATTAAGAAAGGGGCCTCTATTTAATTCTTGTATTAGTCAGGACTTCGATGGATTAATTGTACCCATAAATTTGAGGATGTGTCAAAACCTTTAATTGAATTTAGTGTTAGAATTTTAAGTTCACAAAATTATAATAATAATTAGTAATAATCTATTGCCTTCAAAACGTCTAAAAACTCTTAAGTAATGAAAGAAAAAAAAAGACTTCCGTGTAAATGAAGTAATCAAGCACCAAAACGGTGAAAGAAAAAAACATATATATCAAATCTCTCATAAAAAACACAGAATGAAATATGTATAAAATTTAAATACATTTAATAAATGTTAGTTAAATGAATATAAATATCTGAGAGTGAAAATATTAAAAAAGATTCTACAAAATATAATGTAATTCTCTCAGAAATATGCTAATCCATCTGGTTGAAGTCTGCAGCCTGGTAATAAGATTTTGTATTAAGTCATTTTAAATTTTTACAAAATCACATTTTTTGAAATGATTTCTCAAGAAATTTGAGTTATGTAATGCAATTATTCAATTAGCATACAAGGTCCTTTCACTTTTTTAAAATAAATTTTCTGATATTTTTTCATGTTTTTATATATTTTGAATTTTATTACTAATGAAATCATTTAGACTTAAAATGTATTATCGATGGACATAATAACTTCTAAGAAACACCGGGTGCTATATTTATCATACTGACCTCTTTCTGAAAGTAAATTGATTTAACTGTCAAATTGATTCGATTCAGGTAACGTAGTCTGTTTTTAGCTTGTTGTGAAGTATCGAATTATGAAGAACAAAGGATCATTAACATTGTTTTTTAAAATAGCAGCATCTGTATCTGTATTGTTAATGTTTAGAATGTCAACGAATATGTTGTTTAATATGTCTATTTAGCAACAATTTGTAGTTGGAATTTTAAAAGGGCGCTTCCCAGATTAAATCAAATTAATAGGAAAGATAATTTACGACAGATTATTGAATAATTACTGGAATTTTTTAGGTCTCAGTAGTTATAAACTGATTTCTTTTTGAAGTAAGGTTTTGCAGATCTGTAGTAGATTAATAAAACCGTGTTTCGAAATCAATATATGAATACTAAATTTTTAATGATTTAATGAAGCAGACATTTCCTTAGACATTCTACAAAAGTACTTATGAATGTGCTGATTTCATAGCAAAGCAAACAAAAGTAACGCTTTGTGTATTTCAATCTCCTTTTTACTTCAAAATTGTGTTGAAAAATTTTAAAAGTTGTTCTATATTACTATCAAGTAAGGATTTTATAAACAATAAAAAATAGGTAATTGGTTTGACATGGCTTTCAAGATCTGGTTGCGAGACTGAAGATGATTGAAGAAGAAAATTATATGCTTTTCTGATCAACTAATCACGGTTTTATCTATTTTATTTGTATAAATTATGGAATTAAGGAATATTTAAGACAGGGCAGGAAACCTCATATAAATGTCTGAAGTATGTGTTATTTATTATTTCAAAAGGCCACATTTATTTATCTACTATCTCTTAAAAGGCGTACACATTATAATATAAAGTATTATGATGCTTTCAGCTAGGTATTTTTTATCTACATACTCGTATTATTTTATAAAAGTCTTGATACTGAACGGGAAATCAGATTTTTTCATTTCTATTCAGCATTAGATGGCTGAGAAAAGACTCCAATGGGTTGAATATATAAACACATGAGGGAAGTCTATGAAAGTATTTCGAATAGTCAAGGCTACGTTCATATATATACTCATGTTTCATTAAGTTTTAATTACAATTGCAAGCTAGATAACTTGAGGAAAAGAGGTAGAAAAACTGTATTTATACAGTCCATTGTAGAATGCATATAAAAGTAGTTAGTGATGAATAGATAGAAGTCACATTTATAATTTTTTAGATAGTAGAATCGAAAATTTTTTATGAGTAGAAAAGTTTCAAGGTTGAAAAACTTTTTGGTCATTTATTTCATGTTTCCGAATTTTGTGAATATGTAATGGTTGGCAAAAAACTTGGTGATTGCTAGAAAAGGTTTTTCAGAATTGGGAGCAATTTAATTCAATAAATATGAACTAATAGATTAAGAAATATTTCTGTTCATTTTTTGCACAGAAATTTGATTATTATATATTGCTTGTTTTCAATATTTTTCAAAGCAATTTGTACAATTTCCGGAACAATTTTGAAGGAATTCATTTTTAGATTATTTCCTGAAGAACATGCAACGAAGATCATGTCAACTTCAGTTTATTCAGGTTATTAAATTCATCCAAATTTTAGTTTTTTTTCTGATAGAGTTTTGCTGTAAGTTAATGGAGCTTATTTATACTTATCACTGACAGTGGTCTAATGTCTTTTTTTTTCTAAATAGTTTGAGAGTCTTTTTTTAACGCGGAAAGTTGATAAATTTTGTAATAAAACACACGAGTCCTTACCTGCAGTATCAGTGTTTCAAAAATTTAGGAACTGAAGTGCATACTTCTCTTGCAAATTTTTTTTTAAAATCTACAATACTTTATAACTAGGAGATGTTAGATGACATGTTAAGTAAGTCACAACACTCTTGCTTTTAAATACACTCATGTTCATAAATCAAGGATAATGCAAGTTCAGGCAAAGAAAGAGTCAGAAGCACAACAAATGTGACTTATTTGTAAAGCCTTATTATTAAACAAAAAGTAAAGAGCAAAAAAGATGCCATATGTTTGATATCATTAGTAAAAATTGTGATTTTTGTACCCAGGATCAAATAACGAAAAAAAAAAAAAACCCTATTTACAAAAATTAATATTATATGCTTGGTATGAGGGTTAATACATAGTATGCCTCCCAGACGATGCAATACAATCCGTACAATGCTTAGGCATGATGAGTACCAAATTATCGATCTGATTTTGGGGAATATTACACCCCTTATCAAGCAATGCTCTCAGAAGTTCCGGTAGACATGTAGGAGGTGGTTGACGGGCTGCAACTCGTCAGCCAAGTATGCCCCAAACATGCTCTACTAGATTCAAGTCATGTGAGAATGCTAGCAGTCCATACGGGTGACATAATCTAATTGAAGGCAGTCGTTTGTGATGTTTGCACGGTGAGGACGGGAATTGTAATTTATAAACACAAATTCTGCGCCCACGGCACCCCGAAACGAACGCCCATGTTGTTTCAGAATGACATCCCGATGGATTTGGCACGTCATGGTTCTAATTTGAACATGAAAGTCAGTTCTGAAATCCAGAATAATCCCTCTCCCCTCTAAACGAGCAATCCTGCACCACCGAAACGGTGTCTCGTTCAATGCTGTTCTCTTGGTGGTAATGGGTACCCGGCACTCTCCATATGAAAGTCCGTCGAGAATCAAACTACAAGCTTAACCTGGAATCGTCGGGAAAACATCACACAAGCCCACTGTTGCGGTGTCCACAATGCATGATCTCTACTCCAGGGTTACTGCAGGCGACAGTGATTAGTAGTAAGTGGAACACGGGACTACGAGCGTATAGACCAATCTGCCCTAAGCGTCTGTGCACGGTCTGCCTTGAAATTGTTATACCAGTGGCTGAAGAGAGTTGATGAGACAGGTCTGATGCTGTTCTCCGTCTGTTTTTTTGGCAGTAATTGCCAAATACCGTCCCTCATTCAGCGTTATAACTCGGGGTTGACCTGTGCTGTAACGTCTACTCACATTACGATAATCATGGAATCTGTCAAAGTCTGGAGAGGACACTCTGGGCGATTCCAAGTTTCTCGGATACTTCCAGCTGGGTACGCCGACATTCTAGACCGCTGATAATTGTTACACGTAAAAGAATCATCCAAATGCGTCATTGTATCATAACTATGCGGTTATTGCACTGAAAGCCTTATAAAGTGCTTGTGAACAATTTTACTTCTTTGTCAGTATTCCTTATATATCCCGCTCTTACACTCTCGTCATTGTGACGTACTATCGGTGTCATCTGGTGGCTTCCCGAAATTTACATATGATTATTAAGGATGTGTGCAGTCATTTTACGGGTGATATATTTATTTCAGAGCTCTATTTCTACGTGACTCTGAATTATCCTTAATTTGTTGTGGATATAAGTGTATTATTTGGATATTAACATCGTAT
Source organism: Trichonephila inaurata madagascariensis (assembly GCA_019973955.1). Lineage (NCBI taxonomy): Eukaryota > Metazoa > Arthropoda > Arachnida > Araneae > Nephilidae > Trichonephila > Trichonephila inaurata. The sequence goes on along the minus strand of BMAV01006640.1, from coordinate 350,043 downwards.
ACTGGTATATGTTTAGCATCATCCGTCCCAATTTCTTCAACCTGGACATTCATGATTTTCCTTTCAGACTCAACATGAGTGTCTTCGTTTTCCCTGTTGATGTGACAGTACCAACATAAGTTTACGCACATTAAAACTAGATGTGAGATTTGCAAAATTATTTATACTAATTAGAAAACTGACTCATTATCTGCCGCATTGCTCTTAACACAAATAAATCTAAAAACAATAATTTTCGAAAAAGTACGCACCCATTTCCTTTTTTTATTGCTAAAAAATCTATTTAACAATTAAATATCTTGAGATTTGGAAGTTAAGTATCTAGAGGCATATTTAATCCTGTATTCCAAAATTACCTAAAAAATATATATGAAAGAGGTCACAGCCAAACGATCGGCAAAGATATATAATTGTATATCTTTTTAATTATCCGTTATTTCTCTCTTTCTTTCTCCAATAAAGTTCTGCTATAAAATAAATTATTAGATCTATTATTGCAGAGATTTCCTCCATCTGGGGCATGTATAACAGCTGTAAATTACCACAAGAAATTCACATTAAAAAAATTAAATTAATAAAAATAATGCGAAAAACTCTCCTTAGTTTATCCAAATCTCGCCTCTCAAAACATTTTTTTTAAATTCAACCTATAAAAATTACGTAGTCTACTGGTTCTCGGAAGTTTTATGTGTGGTGAACTTTAAGATCATGGAAATCCTCTTATAAGAGCTTAACCTATCTTTGTTTACAACAATGGTTCTCACTCCTTTCCATATATTTGGGGAAATAACTACTTTCATTTGCACCACTTTAATATTACGTCGTATATTGGTTCCTTTAAAGTACTTTTCTCCAAGATTTTAAAAATCATAAAAATAACTTAGACTTATCTTTCTTTCTTTACTGCAAAACCATGATCCCACTGACGGGAAAAAATCCCAACAACAATGAATATTTTTGTAGAGTAATGAGATTTGGATGATGCAATTGTCTAGTTAACATGTTAAATTGATTAAATTTTCAAGATCACAGGTTAGTTTATGCTCAAGAAAATGCATTTGAAATGTGAAATGCTGTTACATTAATAGCCAATGTAACCTCCAGAATTTTGAATGCAAGCCTGCTAGCGTGCATGCATTGTGTCATACAGGTGCCAAAAGTTACTTTGTGCTATGGAGTTCCATGCTTGTTGTGTCAACACTGGGATGGTCAGTGCTGGCTGAAGATGATGCTGGAGTTATAGTCCAATGATATTTTATACGTAATTGGAGACCGATATGGTGATCTCATAGGCCAAAGTAACATATAAACGCTCTGTAGAACACGTTGACTTACAACAGCGGCATGAAAGCTAGCGTTAACCTGTTGGAAAACTTCCCCTTGAAGGCTGTTCATGAATGGCAGTACTATAAGTTGAATTATCAGACTGAAGTACAAATTTGCTGTCAGTGTGTTTGGGATAACCACGCAAGTGCTCCTACTGTCATAGGAAATTTCTGTCCGGACCATGACTCCTGGTGTAGGTCCAGTGTGTCTAGGCCGCAGACAATTGGCATTCTTTTGACCAGCACATGGTCATCACTGGCACCAAACTAGAGCCTGCTTTCCTCAGAAAACACAACATATCACCACTCCGTCATCCAATGAGCTCTGGCTTGACACCACTGGCGTAGCTAGTGGAAATGGCTTGGAGTCAGTGGAATACACGTTGCAGGGCGTTTGGCTCGGAACTATCCTTTGAGTAACCAATTTCTAATAGTTTGTTGTGACACTGTGGTACCAACTGTAGCTCGAATTTCTGTCACAGACGCAGTACGATGCGTCACAGCCGTACGCTGAATTCGGTGGTTTACCCTTTTAGTAGTACACGGGCCTCCTCTTCTTGAGGCAGTACCATCCCTTGACCACAGCTCCCAACAATCATGCCCTGTGGATACATTCCTTACAAGTCTTTCTGCAATATGGAAAGAAAATTCACCTTCTCGTAGCCTTATTACACAACCTCGTTCAAATTCTGTGAGCTGTTGATAATGGCTTCTTCGTCTTCTTAAAGGCATTCTCAGCTAACATCAACTCAATACGTCAAATTTCACAACCAAACAACACTCATAAATTTTACTGCGCGCTTTTAAAGCAACCCTGATTTTTAAGTTTAGAGTGACACTTCCAGCATCACACTTAAGCACGAAGCGTGAAATTTGAATCGATGCCATTTTTCAGATGTATAAATACGTGTACCAAATTTCGTCCATCTAATACAAGTCTTTCTTGTTGTTGGGCCCCCCCCCCCCCCCCCGGCCCTCAGTGCATATTTAAAGCTCTGCAATATAAACATTATACTGTTCGATCACCTGACATATGCATAAAATTGATTTTATAACGTAATCAGGCACTGTAGCCCATGGTCTACATTCTGAGAATTTTGACTGGTACCAAAGCAAACAACTAGATGACGCTACAAGGACAATGAGATTCCAAAGATACCTTGGCGCTACGAGAGGGAGCAGGTTTTCGAAGTGTGTTGAATTTAGCTATTTTATGTATGAAAAATGTGAGGTAGCCTTATTCTACACGAAAACCAAGAATTCCTTCAGAAACTGCCATCTTTCGTAGCATGAGCTGCCGCACTATGAATTTTGACCTCTTAGTTAAGTGTTGCCTCGCAGCAACACTCCCTGTTTTTGCAAATTTCTTCATAAATAATATAAAATAAATGAAAAATCTAGAAATACGTAGTATATTTTATTTTTGTTATTATCTCGAATCCAAATTTACAAGTGACAGAAAATTAAAACTTTCATAATTTTTTTTTTTTTTTGCATATTTTATATTTTGTGTCTACATAAGTAACTAAGAAAATTTAGTTTTATTCTTATGACACTTCATTTAGAAATATAGCTTACCTTAGCTGACACTTAATGATTATTTGATTGTTGAACATAATAAAAATAATTTTCACACAGAGCAAGTATAAATTTCAACTTCATTAAAGTGATAAGCACAAAGAATGTGTAATGGGCTCAATTCATGAAGTCACATGATAAAAACAAACACGTGTTTTCCATTGAATTCAAAACAATTATTAAACTAATTGTACTTGTTGCTCTATTTGTAAAACTCAGCTAAAATTTCAAATTTCATATTTGGGTAAAGATGTTTAAATGTTAGGAAAAAAAAAGTTTCTTCAAGAAGAATTTTTTAAATTAAAAAAAATCATATTTTATGTTTATACTTTTAAAGAAAATGTATTTTGTATACATATGTACTTTTTAAAAGAAAGTTTCTGCAAAGAGCAAAACTTGGCAACACCGGAGCGCGTGAACTGATTAGCTGGAAACACTAGATAGTTTTTATCGTGTGACTATGACGTCACATGAATTGAGCCCATTCTCACACAGAAAGAGAAAGTTATAAATTATTTTTTATAACGAATAATAAAAGGATTATCATCTGTTAACTTATTGCAAAACTCATTAGTTGATAAATTAAATAATTGCGTTATTTACAAATGCAAAAAAAAGTACTAAGTACTTATTGAAATTAATTATGTGATTTAATACCATCCAAAACTTATTATTTTTTAAATAAGACATTTAAATTATACACTAAAATTGTCTAATTTCTACTGATTACTTTGAAATGGATTATGAAAATATCAGTACTTATCCATACAGGAAGTCAAAGTATGAAAATGAAATGAAGCGTAGATCCGAATTAAAAAGTTTTGCTTTTATAACAGATGAAACCTATAAGTGCAGTCATTAGAGAGAATGTGGAGTTATATCAAATGTTGTTGTGTCCTTCACGAAGGGAAGGAAGGAAGGAAAGTTGCCAGAGCCTGAGACAGGTTGGATTTCTACATGATATATATAGATAGCGACACTACCTATCTTCAGAAACACAATTTAGGTATGGGCTAGAGGGAAGGTAAATATTCTTTGTCACCTTTGAACCCGTGATTTCTTCTGCGGCCACCCACAGGACTTTTAGACCCACTGATTTAATGAGCACGTACTCCATGTGTACTAGGAGGGTATTTGGTGGGATCGGGCATCTAACCCAGGCCCGCCGATCTGGAGTCCGATGCTCTAACATCAAGGCTACCCACCACTATATTAAATATATATAGTATTTCATACTGAAATTAGCTTTCATAGGAGTAACGTAATAATATTACGTGTATTTTACTCATTGTTTACCGTTTATATGCATTTTTTACTTTACTCTTGTCTCAGGAATTTATGAAAATTTGTTTGTAAAAAAAAGTCTTTTTATTATAAAGAAATGTATAAAATACTCAGTTGTTATAAACACGCTAGGTATGGATTATTTTTTCTATTTCTTTTCATTACAGTTCAGATAATTTTGAAACTATTCTTTATTTCCATTTGAAATATCATAATTTGAATAGTATGTTTTGAGATAATTTTATGAAAAATAAATTATGCTAATAATTATTGTATAAGATATGTTTATTATATAGTTTTTTAGATAAAAGTTGAAGAAAAAGTTTAAAAAAATTAGAAGAAAAAATCATCTTTATATCACATAAGTTCTATATTTTGACACTACAGGTAGGGAATGCTAAATGGACTTGGAATTGGTCAGGCCATTTAATATTCCCTATTTCCCTATAGAATTTACGTAATATAAGGGCGGTTTTCGAATTTTTTTTAAATCACCATTTTAAAAGATGTTTTTTACTTTAAGATATAAGAAATTTCTTCTGCAGATACTGTAATTTTATACAAAATACCTTTCACGAAAACTATACTATTGAAGTCCTCTAGATGAAAATTAATAGCCGATACTTTTGAAAACAAATGATTTTCCAAATTTTATAAATGCTATTTATACTTTTTTTTAAATTTGTAAATTTTTCAATTTAAAAGGCTCTCCATTTTTTCACAATATTTTGATTAGGTTGTGGCTCCATCTATACATTACCAAGTAAACGATTTTTTTTCTGTTTATAAATTTTTATAAGTACTACTACCATTTAACAGAAATTTCTTAAACACCATGGCGCCATCTGTACGTAGTAAAATAAATCAATACGCTTCTGTTTATAAATTTAATTTTTATTTGTAAAACAGCATGAGTAATTTACAAATTAGTTAAAGTTGGTATTAAATTAATATCAAGCGCTCAAAAATGAAATCAAACGTAATAAAAAATTATTAATAAACAATGCATAAACATTTTTATTTATTCTGAAAGCAGGGATAGAAAATAAATTTTTAATTTCAAGATGACGAATTAATGAAAATCTGCGTCATAAGTAATTAAATTAATAATTGATTAAAAAATATTCTGAAAAAAATTTGATCTTGCATAATTTGTGATTTAAAGAAACTGTGGTTTATCCAAATTTTTCTCTATCTTGAATTAAACAAAGTGTAAGTATAATTCGGGGTTAATTTTGTTACTCAGAGATTCTGTAAATTGCGTAGCATACATATGTTCTGAAAATATTAAAAAAATTTTCATTGCTTCATGGATATAACCCTTCTTATAATAAAGAATAATTCATGAAGATATAAAGTAAAAAAAAAAAAACCCATTGATATTTGAAAATGTAGCAAATTTGAGATTTAAATGTTCGTTGAGTTTCGGAGGAATTCAGGTACTAGGCTTCTAATGATCTACAGTATTAAGAGGCTGATGAATCTTAAATCTGTATAGATTGAAAGTTACGTACGCATGGTGTAGAAGTTTGAGGGAGTGAGCTCTGGGGTGCTACAGTACCGGAGTTCAAAATTATGACGTGCGTTGCCAATAGCCCAAGTGCTTCTTTGAAAATAATTTTAATTAAAAGATAAATCAATCAATTGATTAATTATGAAAAGAAAAGAAATTAAAGTGAAAATAATCATTCGAAAAAATCCAAAATATTCATTTATTACCTCAGGATGTTAGGTTTATCTTAATTTCACTTTTACAATTACATTAATTTCAAATAAGCATTTGGGATATTTAAATACAGTTAGACCTCTATATAACGAAGTCACTAAATCCTGAAAAAAAGTTCGTTATATAGAAAATTTGTTATATAGAGGTTCATCTTTCAATATACTTTATAAACCCCATAAAACAAATTTTAAATTCATGAACACTATATATTGAAAAAAGTAATTACTCACACCTTTTTGTAAATTAATATACATTTTTTTATCTATTTTAACCAT
>BMAV01006640.1:289180-340796 GCA_019973955.1 Trichonephila inaurata madagascariensis | reverse complement strand
TACCTGTTCTTGTTTTAAAATAAATCCTTTTTGATAACAGAAATGTCCTTTAGATTAAAATAGATTTATATTTTATCGAACAGTTACGTTTGATTTTAATATAATAAATTAATTTTTTAATAAATTCGGAATTGCATTATGCATATCCTTTACTATGGATGGTACATGGTTCTCTGTGTGTGAGACTTTCGTTTCTCCTCCTCCTTTTCTGTTTGGAGTGCCCAAAAAGCAAGAGGCCGTCAGAGATGTTTTTTAAAGTTTTAGAAAATATTCAGGACTGTGAAGATAAAGTACAATGTATACTTAATCGTTTGAAAATGACAGCACTATCAAATTTCAACAATGAGTAACGAAAAATCAATTCAATAGGAACACCGTAATTTTCAAGAAAATGGCAACTGTAATATTTCAAACATTATTTGATCATTGCATTATTACATTATATAAATATTATTATATTATCTATATCTGTGTACATGAAAAATAATGAAAACAATAATAATAATTCATTCAGTTTTAAATTTTCACTCTAATAAAAGTTTTTTTGTTTCCAAATCTGATATAAAGGTACATATTTTTATGTGTGGCCCGCGAGATTATAATGTTTTTCCGAAGTTTCCAGCAAGGTCATTTGGGTTGGACACCCCTGCTCTAGATGGTGGTAATCTATCCTTTATTGAATAAAACAACTTTTGTTAAATTTGGGATGAAGATTTAACTTAACCTTAGTCGTTAGCATTCTTTTTACACAGGGTTTAAGATAAATTCTTACCTATTACATTCAATTATTATTAAAAAAAGTGTAATTACAAATTTAATGCGGTTAAAAAAATATTAATGTTTATTTAAAAGGTGTTTTGTCACTTAACATTGGGATTCTGCCATATGTGTATACATATTTATATTAATTGTAATTATTTAATAAAAAGTAACTAAAATAAAATTTTTTTTGTTGAACTATAAGTAGGAATTGACCTTAAGTTTTTTTTATAACGCTTGTTTCATTGAAAATTACCATAATTTGTTATCGATAAGCGATATTTGGAAACTCTTTTAAATTTTACCCTTGAAAATGTAAATATCATGCATCTGCAAACTATTTTTAGAGGCCCCGTCAAAGCACTCACTCACTCCGCTGGGACACAAGCCCAATAACATCGAATGGCTATTTGATAATAAATTGAATTATAATAATGTGTGACATCTGTGTTGAAAATATTGTCCCAAAAAATAAAGAAATACAATGAATACAGAAATTTATTCTTACTTATGTGGAAGAGAATGCTGGCCATGTGTCACATTACATGGAATGAATCATTATTCGAGATAACCCATGCAAAGCAGAACTACACAGCTAGTAATATTTAATACTTCGACATTTGGAATTGCTATAGGCACAGTAATAATAACGTCGACTAACTTTAATTCTGTTACTTTAGTTACTGCTACTTCTGTTACTTTTCTGAGTAGAAAAAAGTGAGTCTCACTTCTTTGAATGATTTTAATTTCAGGCAATCTGTGTACACCAACTTTTTGAGGCATTACTACACAAAATTTGTTCTAGCTTTCTTTTGTTGGTCACACACACACAAGTACGGATAGTTTAATATTTAATTTGACTCTAAAATAACAACTCAATTTTAAACATCAGGTGAGTGAGTGAGTATTAACGTCGCATTGTTCAGCTACACGAGGGCTTTTGGCGTCGGACCGCGTAATTTTGAACTATGGTCAAGTGACGTGAACGACACCCGAGCTGGCACCCCCTCTCTTAACTACCACACCAACTCGAGGACGTTTCAGCTCTCGACAGATTTAACGTGCATCGCTGCCCTACACGGCGGGTCTTTAGTGGTACTGGGCTCGAACTCATGACAAGCCTGCCATGATCCGATACCTTGACCACTGGGCTACCACAGCCTCTTTAAATATCTAGAAATAGAACACAATATATATTTAAAAAAACTAAATCAAGCTCATACAGAATAAAAACATTTTATTAACTGAAATTATCACATTAAATACCTTCAAGTAGAACCACAGGATTCATCAATATAAGACCTTTAATTCAAATTATCATACATCCATAAATATCATAAAGTATCATAAACCATATAAAACATAGATGAAAAACAAGTACAATGTAGCAAAACAAAAATAGGATTCAACAGTAGAAAAAGTTATTGCAAAAATACTAAATAGTTGTAATTATTTGATAAAATGTAACAAAAATAAAAATATTTCTTAGGTCAACAAAGAAATTTTTTTATTTTTGTTACATTTTATCAAATAATTACAACTAATATAAATATATATATACATATGGCACACACAGAATCATAATATTAAGTGGTAAAACATCTTTTGAATTATCATTAAAATTTTTTTAACCACATTAAATTTGTAATAACATTTTTCAATAAAAGGTGAATATAATAGGTAAGAATTTATTTTAAAACCAGTGTAAAGGAAATGCTGACGTCTAACTAGCATATGATTTATTCAAGTTAAGTTAAATCTTCATCACAAGTTTAAAGCTGTTTTATCCTATGGTGCTGCCATATAGGAATAATATAGACCAAAATATATCTCTTAAACTATAATTTATCAATTAAATTTAATTAATGAATAAACACATTTGAAAAAAATACTGTATTAACATCAAGTGTCATCCACCATATGTTTAAAAAATATATTTGAACTTGAGTGGATGAATAAAAAGTATTTCATTAACGCGATTGAAAATTTGAACGAGATATATACATTGTGACGAAGCATATCTCTTTCCCCTATTTTCCAACAGATCCCTTGCCGACAGAAGCTGCGAAAATTCCGGGAAGTTCCCTAATTGCTGGGAAGGAATTTCGTAGCTGGGTGGTCGAGTTTCGGCACCTTTTTTGCCCAGCTGACCGGACTGTCAAAAAGAGGCGCCTTATCATTGTGTGTTCATTTTCCCAGAACTCGGAGGCGCGGTCGCGTCGGAGAACATACAACTGTACACCCAGTCTTGGCGTCTCTTTGGGACTAGCGGAAACGACCGAATTGGGCGAGGCAGAGATGTATGAGATCAAGAGAACCGAGACCGGAAGGCGGCAGCAGACCCCGGGGGGACTGAGGCCGACAAAGAAATGAGCGGTGGATGACGAGGAAAAAGAAATGCTATAAAACGGGCGAGAGAGTCCGGACGAGGGGAGGACTGGATCTTTGAAGGGAGCGGTTCGGACGTCCCTTGAGCGATAGGAAGAGCGATAACGAGCGGTCTCCTGGCTTGAAAGATCGAGGAAACCGGAGAGAGTACGGAAGAGACTCGAACTGATTACGATAGAGCCCGCGAAGTACAGCGGTCTCCTGGCTGGGTAAATCCAGGAACGGAAGAGAGTGAGAAAGAGACTCGAAAGTGATATTGAACTGTAATTAGAATATACCCTTTTATTTATTATTTTGATGATTTTCATGTTGAGAGAAATCATCATTTCATTGAGAGATTTTCATGTTGAGAGCTGAGAGAAATCATTACAACATAAATATATATAGGGATAATGTGAACTAATATTAGGAATTGAAAAATACTACTTAACGCATGGAACAAGTAACTCTGTGCCTTTAAAATGGAATCACAAATTCCCAGATTATGGATTCAAATCTTCATAAATATATTTTCATGCCGCATTAAAACACAGTCCGTATATTTTTAATCCAGTGGTCATAGTCCCGAACTCATCGAGCTGTGAGTTCGAGTTCTGGTATCATTGAACACCTGTCGTGTATAAGGGCTGATGCGCGTTAAATTTGTGGAAGCTCTGAGTCCTATCGTTGCTATGGAAGTTAAAAGTGGGATGTTATTTCAGGTGTTGTCTTTGTTACTTGATCGGTATTTGAAATTAGGAGGTCCGTCTCGATTAGCCCTTATGTAGCTTTAAAATGTTTAAAATGGACCGTTAATAAACAACCAATTGGTTTCACATTTTTAACTCTACTTTTGATACTATGAATATATTATATTTGTTAGGGAAACTGAAAATTAACTCCACACCTAATTCTGGAGAGCTATTAAGACAGGCATCTTTCATTGCTATTTACAAATTTTATACAAAGGATTTGTAAAACATTTGAAAGCGTAATCTCACGGTATTCAAACTTTGTAGTATACTGGGGATTATAATACCATGGGGTTGTAACGCACGGGAGCCTTAGCAACAATTCAATGGAATAATTTGAAAGTGGTTTTGAGAAAATAGCTAAAAAGTTTTGTTAGCTACAATATTAAAAAAAGAATATTACATGCTTGCTTTTTAATCTTTTAATTGCAAATTAAGTTTTATAATTTTGTCGGGTTATCTGTTCTTTTGCGATGATGTTCAGTGATATCATCAAATCATTTTAGATAGAAAATAAACATTTGCGCTTTAAGATATCCGACTACGTTCGGAACTGTGATTTTAAAAAAGCGCATAAATGGATAATTTTCATGATATTTAGTGTCACTTAGATCAGAATACATGTATAAAATTGTTTTAAGAACATTTTGACAAAAAAAAAAATGTTTAAATACAATATTTCGGCAAAAAATTAACTTAGAATAAACTTTTTTCAAAATGTTCTGCTTTTGTGAAAAATGCTTCTATTATAATAATATTTTGCCTGTATATAGCTCAAACCTGTGTACAGAGGCTCAACTATGATTTTTGAAACATTCACATTATTTTCAGAGTTACAACTATTTTACATAATTATCGGCGTTTTTTTCTTAAAATGTCTCCCCTCTGTTGTGTCGTAAAACGTGGATAAACCCATTTCTAAGTTATATGTTTCCAAAATTCTAGTTGAGCCTCTGTACAAACATCTGAGCTATATATAGGCAAAATATTATTATAATAGAAGCATTTTTCACAAAAGGAGAATATTCTGAAAATGGGTCATTCTATGTTCATTTTTTGTCAAAATATTGTACTTAAATAATTTTTTATTGTAATACTATTCTTAAAACAATTTTATATACATTTTCTAATCTAAATGACACTAAATATCATAAATATTATCCATTTATACGCTTTTGCAAAATCACGGTTCCGAACGTAGTCGGATACCTTAAAGTACTTCGAAAATCATTTTTTTTGCTGAAACTTTTATAACAATATCATCGAAATAATATTTTCATTTCTTTTGTTTCGCTCAGTTCCTTGACTTTTATACATATATATTAAGACATTAGCTCCTTATTCCTGCTCATAAAAAATATAGCTTAAGTTCCGTAACACTTTTCTTCATTTATCCTCCTAATGTCTTAAGTCACCTTTAAGCACTAAAAGCAGTTCAGAGCTTAAAACCATAACTACTATCTGAATTGTAGTTAATGCATCGTACAATACAACGCCATTTCTCCAGGAATGGAAAAGCTTTTATTCGAAGAGGAAATGGGACGAACAATTCTCTTACTAAAATAGCGCGTGCTGTTAGAAAAAAGGAAACATTATATACCTTAGTTAAAAATACATAGATTAATAATATTTTTTTTTATTTCGTAATCACAGAAAAATGTCTGTATTTTACGGCAGTATAGAAATATTCCCTAAAAATAAAATGACAATTAGCAGGTATTCTGATGTATATTTATTGATGAAAAAGCTCAGTTTATTCCATATACTTATGATTTTTGGCGTACATTTTGAATTAATATTAGATAATATACGAGAACATGTTTAAAACACGCGGAGAAATGGCTTTTCCTAGACCAGTGTTTCTCAAACTGTGGGGCGTGCCCCCCAAGGGGCCATGTTAACTCTATGAAGCGGGCGCGAACGTATTAGAAAGTCGAAAATAAAAGATTTTTTTAAAAAATTATTAATTTACTGAAAGTAAACAAACAAAATACATTTGGACACAATAAAAGATAAAATGCATATTTACTCTGATATAATACACTTATAAATGTATCAGTACTGTACAACGTATTTTATAATTAGTTTAACAATACTAAGTTGACAACAAGTTTGATAATTACCAGTGACACCATGGGCTTGTACTAACACTTATCTTGATAATTTGTACGGTTTACAATTAATCCCTTAACTGCCGATTAAAGGTTACGCGATTCGTTCCCCAATGCCACCATTTTCCTCGTAGATTCTCGAATTGTTATGTTTTTTTTGGGGAAGGGGAGCAAATTCTCTCTGACATAAACAAATCCTTCGCAAACACTATCAAGGTCCTCTTATTGCATTCTACAGCCTTCGGGATAATTTTATGGATACGTTGCACAGAAAAGATCGTACTTCGGAAAGACGTATATATACGTTCAGAAAATCAATCATTTGGCTGAGCGAGAAATTTATACACGCCGGTGTCACTTAAAAGGTTATATTGTAGCTTTAGATTCAAAGTATAGTATTATTGAATTCAATGCATCGTCATTGTATGGAGGGGGGCGCGGTGAAAATTATGATTGCATATTGGGTCGTGAATATTGAAAGTTTGAGAAGCACTGTCCTAGACCATCCCAAACATATTCAATAGAATTATGATTCGGAGACCTTGAGGGTCAGCCCATACGGCAAATGTCCGCTACTTCATGGAATTCATCAGCAATGTGAGTTCTGTGTGTCCGCGCATTATCGTCTATAAAAATGTAGTCCGGACCCAAAGCAACCAGCAAAACCTCACATAAGCTTTCACGATATCATCCCTATAGTGCTTTGAGTTGACAATACCCACATTGAAAATGTAAAGTGGTGTATGTCTGCCCAAGAATTTGCCACAACACACAAGGATTCCTTAGCCACTAAATCTGTCAATTTTTGTTATATAGGTGGAATGAAAATAAGTTCCATTTTCTCTAAAGGTGAAGACTAGACCAGAATCATTTTGTCTGGTACATTTCGACTCATTACTGAAAAGAATAAGCCCCCCTTCTTGTGGTGCCCACGACTAAAGTTTTCAGCTATACAATATACGGTCTTTACTGCTGGATGCAGTCAAAAGCATTCTCTAGACTGAACTCTGGACATAAAAGCTAGTCTCTGCAAGACGGCTGTAGACTGTTTGCCTTGAAATTCTTCTTCCAAACACAGCTGCAAGGTCACGAGCAAGCTGAGGATCTATTGCCTGCCTATATTGTCATGCGCTTAGAGCCAAGTAGGGATCCTGTGCAGATGTCAACGCTCTGTGGCGAAATTGGCTGACCTTCTTTGTGACAGTACCACTTGTCTGGAATGGATTCCATAACCGAAAACCGACTTTTGGGTCATTTGTAACCATCGAGCCACTTCCGCTTTAGACTGGCCAGCTTCAAGATTGCCAACGGCTCTCCATCTCAAGGACTCATTTAAACGATCGTGATTAGCCATTTTCACTGTAAGCAGACTAACTTGCTTATTTTAATGCAATAAACACAAAACTGGATTCAAAATTCTCATATGCTTGAACGGTCTAAACCCAGTTGGTCTGCAAAAACTAACTCTCAACAACATCTTTCCCTAAACTGAAGGTTGATATTGTATTAACTGTTCTTAGAAATATATAAAATAGTAATTCTATCAGTTTTGCTGGAGGCATTTTGAAATTATGACGAAAAACATGTTTGTGACCATAATTTGGACATTAGTGTACATTTATTAAATAAGTACGATTAATAAGTTCTTCTCAAGCGAAATAAATAAAGTACTAGAAGATATAGAATAGTTAAATATGAGTTAATCTGAGATTGAAGCCTATATTTCGAGCATATCGTAAAAAAAAGTCTTTCATTACAGAAAATATTAACCCTCAGGTATCAGTTAAATCAAAATATGCACAGTTTTAAGCAAAAAGGTAAGCATTCTGACTATCACAAAATTTTATTTGCAATTTTTTTTATTGATTGCAAATGATTTAAATTTTTATGATCTTGAATAACCCCTTAAGCGGACAAATTTTTTGCCCAAAATGTTCCAAAAAAGACGTTTTTTTATTGCATATAACTAAGTTAAATACTTAACAGAATGAGGAAAATGGTAGAATTTTATTTTAGTTTCAATTTTAAAGTTTTCACATTTTTTTATTTTATAATTGTTGAACATAAAAAAAGTTCTAATGTTTGCTTTTTTATAAGAAAATTCTGCATGCTATGAAGAATGTTTCACAGATCTTAAAAGAATTTCTCTCATACTAACAAAAAAAAAGTTTATGTTTGTACCTTTTTTCAAATGATGGAGGCACATGCAGGCACAGTTTTAAGCATGATGTGTCACTAAGTCTCACAATGCAATCGGACAGAGATAATTTCGGCGTTTTTGGAATATATTTCCATTTTCATTTCCTCGCAAGCAACAAATTACAAATTGCCTTGCTAATCCCGGTTCTTTATCGAATATTTTCAAGAATCTAAATTCCTGCGCCTTCAATGAAAAATTCTCCCCTTCACCGCAAAGGAAATTCTAGATGAGAAGCATTTCAGTACCATGGACAAACTGTGTTTATCTCTTTAAAAGCACACTGGCACAAATAATTTCTGTATAAGAGATAAAAATATGTGCAAATCAAAGATGCAAACCGGTGGTCAGCTTTTGGTAGCCCGTACAATGTGTGTGAAAACCAGTTAAGGGGTTAACTTGCGACATAGCCATCCTGTGATGACCATGTCGTGCCGGTTCCGCGTAAGCTAGAGGTGTGGGATTATCAAAATGATGAGACATAGTAGTTCTTAATACAACTTTTATTAAGAATAACTTATATTACTTAAATTCTAATTTGACAATTTTAATTAAAGTGAGAGTTAACACCCAATTAAACCGTGTATTTAAGTCAGATCACGCAACTAGATCCTTTATCTTAATTATAGTTAATAAACCGATTCAACTAACTACCTAT
Organism: Trichonephila inaurata madagascariensis; assembly: GCA_019973955.1. Lineage (NCBI taxonomy): Eukaryota > Metazoa > Arthropoda > Arachnida > Araneae > Nephilidae > Trichonephila > Trichonephila inaurata. The sequence continues at coordinate 331,952 of BMAV01006640.1, read as the reverse complement.
ATCAAATATTACCTTTTGCAGATCTCCTTCCTTTACCTAAAGAGAGATAGCTATAAATTCACTTTGTATAAGAAGATTCCAACTTCTTTATATAAGACTTCTATTCTTTCCAAATCTATCGGACTGCTAACTCTTGATCTACAAGATTACACACTAAGCTATCTTTAAACTTGCCGCACTAACGATCAGAATGATTCCACACTAAACTATCTCTAAGCTTGCCGCGCTATATCTTATCATCAAAGCTTCTATCCTTTTATATTATATCTCATTTACATATTATCTTTGTTTATCTTCTTGGTATTGGGTTGGAAAAGTTTTGCCATTAATCGTGGCCGTCAAAGAACATAGGAGTTATGTTAGCAGAAAGACGCGAGAGACGTCACAAACTACCATCACTGAACCTGCTTTTACTACGAATATGACATCTTTATAAAATACCTAATAAATGCAGACAATTATAACCCCCCCCTCCCTGGTGCTGTTAGCAAGAGGACTTTCTGAATAATGCTGCTATGACAGATTTGAAGACCTTATAGGTAACAGAACAACGGATAAACGTTGAATAATTAGGATATATGAAAATGATTATTCATAGAAAACAATAGGGTTACACTTGGGCCATATGGATAATGCTGCGTAATTATGTTCATTAGTCATCAATGTAAGGTTGAATAAAGATCCTGGAGCCGAAACAACATGAAAGCGAAATCAGATAATCTGTAATAGAGTCTCGGGCAACTCCAATAGTATACTTGTCTATTATGCAACATGCTGTCACTTTTGCCATAACATTTGTTCTATTGTCTTACTGAATTTGACTGAGGAAGGTATTTACATTAGTGGCCTTTAAGGCATCTCCTTTTTTTTTTGATAATTTTAACATTTTGATAAAACTGCTAAAAAAATTGTCGCATAAAGTTGATTTATAGCAAAAGATATAACATAATGTAATGAGATTTAAAGATCACCCTGGGAAGAAAAAATTACGAATTTTTTCACATTACATTTTATTTGGATTCTTTCTTGTTATTTTTTATGTGTTTGAAAAGTTTTTTCAGATTACAGATGGCTTTCGGATAAAATCAAATGGAGATTAAGAGCGATTCAATGGATTGGATTACTAATTCTCCATTCTAAGTGAGCAGTTCATTTATTATAAGGAAAACCAGTTTTTTTAAACTCTTCGTAATTCAAAAACTTTTCCTGGGAGCTTAAAAAATATTAAAATTAAGTAAGAAAAAAAAATAAGAAATTTATTAGAAGTCAATTAACAATGTTAATTAATTTAACTTGTCAGTTAACATCGTAATATAGGGCAGTGAAATTATGAAAAATGTTTATGTGTTCCATTTTTTTTGAAGACTAAATTGTTCTTCAACTTCATAAAAGCCCCCATAAAACATGGCAGCTCAATTTTAAGTTTTGTCATTTGAATATACATATATTAAATTCTAATCCAACTGAAAGTTGAAGTATAATACTAAAAAACTTTGTTAATTATTCTTAATTTTAAATTAAAAGGTATTCACTTTTCTTTGATTTTTTGCAAACATTTATTTCAAAAATGTTGCGGCCTTTTTCATAATTCTTTATTTCACTACATCAAATACAAGTAAAACCAAACATTAAAAAATTTATCATTACATGGTACACAATAAAATTATAAAGTTCTATAACCAGTTATTTAGATATCTGTACGGGAAAAGCTTGAAGTGCATTCAAGTATAAACCACTTACATAAGAACAAGGTAATATCTCCTTTTATTGTTCTTTAGTATCTCGTTTGAACGGCAAAATTTATAAAAAAATTGTAAGTTATGAATACTACTTTCATAGAGTAAAAGAAATAAAAATACCTTTCAATTTGTAAAGCTTAGGAATTTTTTCCACTGAATTTTTCATCAAAATTTCTGAAGTTGAAGAACGGAGCAAATGTCATCTGGGGAAAAAGGCCTACGGGCAAAACAACTCCCCCTCTTTTTTTTCCCTTCAAACTTTGTTGTCAAGGGTAGTTGGGATAGAAGGAATACTTAATTTACTTCACAGCTGAGGATAGGAGCTCATTTTACGCAAAGAAACCTGAATAATGCCTGAGGACCAAAACATTAACGAAGCTCCTTCGTGAGTTTGTTCCAGAACAGGCTAATGTCGAATTTTTTTCTTTGATTCTAAATGTGACACATGATAGAGGAAGTGCAACTTGCCTCAAGTTACAAGGTATGCACCGAATAATATAAGTTTCGTTGAAAGAATAGATAACGATTAAACAAATAATTTATAACTGCAAAAGAAATAATATTTTTTACAAAAAGATATATTAGAAGAAAATGGTATTTTTCTGGTTCTAGAATTTTTTTGAGTTATAGTGCTAAAATTTTGGTGAAGCACTGGGAAACATAAATTTTTTTTTGTATAGTTAAAATCTGAACGAGAAAGAGATTTTAAACGTGCCAAGAAAAGAAACAAGATTAAATATTTTATACAAACATGGGGTATAACAGCTCAAATACTCTGAGGCGTTGTCTTTGAAAGGGTTGTAAGTCCATTTTAAGTTATGGGGAAATATTTACCTCTTTCATTGTAATTTCATTAACTACGTAAATTTATATTGACAAAATGATGAAAATTCAAAAGAATTTTTTTTGGGGATGTTGTGAATAAAAATGATTTGTGTGAATGAGTGTCTGCATGGCGCCGCGTCTTTGTAACTGGGAAGAGGTTGTGTGACGGCATTATGTTCTGTATATAAAAGAAGGTGAAGCAATCACCTGTTTTTGCTCTCGCTCACGCTCGGTAGTTGTGAATAAACTTAGTTATTTTAATTGACTGGCTCAAGACTGAATTACTTCCACAACAGGTAGATGCAGCTCGCAGAATTTTAAAATTGAAATTGTTCTTTACAGGGGAACTGTTCATTGATACAAAGCTTATAGCAGATTGCATGTTATAGTTAACTAACTTTTTGTCAAATATGGATTTACACCACTTTAAAAAAAACGGTGCATATAATACTTATTAGTAATCCTAAGGATTTATGTACATACCGTAAAATCCAGCGTATAACGCGCACCTATATTTTCAAGCTGATTTTTTTTAATTTTTAGGTATATTCTCCGTATAACGCGCACCCCCTTTTTTAAGAAGAAACCCGAAATGTACGTGCGCAATGTTCTTATGTTTTGAAGTTATTTATTCCATGAATTATCCCAAGCTTAAGAAAAAACAGTATACTTCTAGAATTACAACATTTTAAGTTCAGATGAATGTCATTTCTCTTAAATAAATAGTATTTCGATCTATCAAAAGTCTAATTTTTTTTATGCTCATCTCCTTTTATTATTTTTAATATTATCATTTTTACATCCGGCGTATAACGTGCACCCTAAATTTTGATCTTATTTTTAGTGTTAAAGTGCGCGTTATACGCCGTTTACGGTATATATAAAGCAACACGCATAGAGTGTTATCAGAATGAGATGATAATCACTTAATGTAGCATACATGTATTGAAAACTAAAATGAAGTTGCAACACTAACGGAAATCAACAATTTTTGCCTAACTCTGGGCCAGACTAATCCTCACTGATAATCGGGGCTCGAAAACATCGATGAAAACAATTTTACTCAAGTCCTTGAAATTCTAAGCTGAATGCGCCTGCCACAGATGCAAATGCTCCTCGCTGAATGCAACGATGAGGGTCAGTTTTGAAATGGCCTCATGACCTTGGTTCTAGTCGAAGAGACGCCTATCTATAGTCATTGTAGTCGCCGGTTTCTCTGTTACACGTCAGGTTATTGATAAAACATATCAAGAGCTGTGAACGCCGATTTAGAGACTGTCATCACGTTTTGTCTTCGTTCTTGGTCTACCGCTACTTTCTTGACGTTTATGGTTTATCGATTCTTACCATCATTGCTCTGGCCTAATCAAGCGATCCTGCTCATTCACCATTCTCCTTTTTTCAGTGTTGTTGTATATCCTCCTTTAAATATGAATATCAGGGTTCATAGTGGTTGTGATTCCCTCTGCCCTCACTCGCACGCATGCACACACTCTCACATACACGTATTGTCCACCAAAAGCTCTACCAACCCAAAGGAGAAGCATTACTGTTCCTCAACTCGCTGGAGACCTTTTTTCACATCAGGAATAAGTATCTTTAGAACAGAAGCACCAATATTAAAACTACCAGTTTTGAGAGCCAGTTTGAGTTGAATACGGATGCGATTGTAGAAGGTGTTGGGACGGTGATGAAGCAGAAACAGAGATCTATTGAATTCGCATCAAGGACATTAAGCAGTGCCAAAGGAATTATACAGTGACAGAAAGGAAATGTGACAGAACAGACGTCCATTTGGATATTAAATAAATTTAGGACCAACTTAGGTCAATTACCGGTAGAAGTAATCACGGAACATGCAGCTCTACAAAGTTGACGAATTGCAAAAGTTTGTCCAGTAGAATGCATTTAAGTTGGCAGAGTTCAATGTGGAATGGGACACCGACCAGGAACTTAGAATGTGGTTGCGGATATGTTTTCTAGAAACCCGGTAGAAAGCATTGCAGAATCTAAGATATCTTGTGCAGTTATTCGATCGTTAGTGTTGTCGTCTATGGAGCAACTTATTGCTTAAGGGGTGGTGTAGGTAATTATTTCCTCTTTTAATTCATTAGACTCACAGTCTTGAATTTTGGTAAATAGATTCCTTTCACAGACTAGAGATTCGCTACAATATGGCTTTCGTGGAATTTAACACCCAAGTGTCATTTCGGGGGATTAAGGGGCGTTATGCATAATTATTTCCATTTTTTAATTATTAGACTTACAGTCTTAAAGTTTGGTAAGCAGATACTTTCATAGAAGAGACATCTGCTACAAAATGGGTTTTATGAAGTTCGACTCCAACTGGAGTTGCGGAGAATTAAGGGGCGTTATAGATAATTATTTCCACTTTAAACTATTAAACGTACGGTCTTGAAATTTGGTAAGCAAATTCATTTCATATAGAGAAGTGCTACAAATTAAGTTTCACGAGAATCGCCCCCAGGGGACATTTCGGGGGATTAAGGAGTGTAATATGTAAATATTTTCATTCTTAAAATATTAGTCCTACCTGCTTGAAGATTGGTAGGCATGTTTTTTCATGGGATAGAGTTCTTCTAACAAAGAGTTTTGCTAAAATCGGTTCCCAAGGAGGGTTGTGAGGGGTCAAGGGGAGTTCTAGAGAAAAATTCCTGTTTTTGAATTGTTGGCCCACATACTAGAAATTTGTTAAGCATGTTTCTTTTGTTGAATAGATATCCTCTAAAAAGGATTTTACGGAAATTGACTCCTGGAAGAAGTGAGCGTTACTGGGGCGAATTAGCAAAAAAATTTCCCCTTTTCAAGCTACTAGGCCTATAATAATGAAATGTGGTTTGCACGTTTCCTTTGTTGAATTGAAATCCGCTAAGAATGGTTCTTTTGGAAATCGACTCTCAACTTGGTTACGGGAAATATTGATAATAAAAATTCCGTTTTTATTATATTAGATTCATACTTGAAATATGTCACTCATGTTTATTTTTACGGAGTAGAGATCCACTGAAAACTGGTTTTGAGGAAATCCATTTGGTTATAGAGTTACGAGAGTGTGAAAAAAGTTATTCTACTTCAATTCTAGAGATTATTAGAAAATATTTTAGTTCCGTCCTTTTTATATCAAGAGGGGAAAGTTACAGGTATTAGTATATTTTTTAGTGCAATCGAATTCTTAATGCAAGAACTAAGATAGTAATAGTATATATATATATATAAAAAATCCATAAATATATACAAATAGCTATAAAACCTATATATCTTTATACATAGATATCTTTATTTATAAAAAAATATTATATATATATATATAATAAATCCTAAAATTCTCAAAAAACTAGCTTAACAGATTTTGATAAATCTTCTGTGGGGTGGGTTTCAAAGTGACCATTTTGAGAATTGTCGGGTTCAGGATTCATAATTTGGTCCGATATAGCAGTTAGTTAAAAGATATTAATTAAAAACATTAAAAACATTCAACTCAATATTCACCTGCATTGTTGTAACAACGTTATTGTTATAAAAACAAGTAGTATAAAAAAATTAAGTCAATTCCAACTTCAAACTGCAAATAAAAATTTAATTTTAGCTACTTTTTATTAAATAGTTACAATTAATATAAATATGTATATACAGAATCACAATATTAAGTGGTAATTCATTTTTAATAATTATCATTAAAGTATCGTATTGTCATCCAAAACAATCATGTATATAAAATTTCAGTTCAACTGAATGCTTTAAAACGTGAGAAAAAACCTTTTCAAGTTTTTACACAAGTCGCCAAAAATGATGCCAACGTGGCTGTATTTGTAATTCTTTAAATAATTAGTTTTAATCAATTAATTTTTATTAATTATAAATAAATTATTGTATTGTCATCCAAAATATTCATGTATATAAAGTTTCAGCTCAATTGAGCGCTTTAAAATGTATTTTATTAACGGATTGAAAATTCCACAAAGATAAATAAAAAAGATTGTGAGCTAATAGTAGGAATTGAATGACGAAAGTTGGCGTTGAAAATCGATTTTCAGCCAAATTGGCCAAACCGGGTCTTCATTGTTACAAGAAAGCAAACGAATCATGCTTTTTAGCGTTTTTAATTAATATTTTTTCACAAATAATCTTTACATATATAATTCTTCTGTGCGTGTGTATGTGAATAAACTCCTCCGAAACGGCTGGACGGATTTTGATTCGAGAATGGTTTAGACTCCCAATTCGGCCCAATATCACAATTAGTTAAAAAGATATTAATTAAAAACCTTAAAACGCATAATTGTTTTGCCCTGTGTGCTGTTTATTCTGCTAATGCTCGGCAGGAAAAAAAAGAAATAAGTTGGGAGAATTTTCTGATATTTTCACCGCTTTTAAAATTGCAATCTAATTTTTCTATCAAAATCAGATAAAAAATAATTACAGAATCGGAAAGATTATTCATTTTTCCACGATAGCGGCATATATCTTTATATATATATATATATATATAGTTCTTCTGTGCGTGCGTATGTGATTGAACTCCTAAGAGGGCGGGCCAATTTGGATGACATTTTTTGTGTGGGTTGAAGTGGATTCGAGAATGATTTAGATTCACAATTCGATCCGATGTCGCAATTAGTTAAAAATGCTCCAAAATTATGCAAGGGCGCGCGATTGTTCATAAAAAAATCCTGGGTAGTATTCTTGAGGCCACTATTGTGAGCGGCAAACTACAGGACAAAGTTGTACTTCTACCACAGATCCCAATGATTCTTTCAAACTCATTACCCATTCAAATGTTTACAATTTCCAATTCGCTTGGCATTTGCTATGACCATTAATAAGTCACGAGGTCAAACAATGACAATTTGTGGCTTAGATTTAGAAAACTCTTGCTTTTCGCACTGCCAATTATATGGTGCATGTCCTAGGTTTGGCAAACCATCGCATTTGTTTGCTTATACCCTCAACGATTAACCAAAAACATTGTACATTCAATGGCATTACGAGAAATTTATTTTTTGGGCATTAAAAAAATATACCTGTTACGAAAATAGCTCGAGTTTTATCTTTTTTACTCTTTAATCAAAACAAGCTTAAGTTTCTATTCACAATAGCTGTTATATTCAACTTAGTTAATAATAAATACATACTCACACGCAATCGATAGGTCAAATTGTGGTAACTGCCATGTGATGATGTCAAGTATTGCAATAACTTTTTTTATAAAAAATTTCATCAAAACGTTCCAGATTGTTACAACTTATTCAAAAAAGTTTGCAATTTTCGGATTTAAGACGTGGGTACAGGACAACGTCTGTCGGTACCACTAGTATATAATATAGTATAGTCGGTACCACTAGTATATATAAAGATAATTTTCTTTTGAGACCTCTCAAATTTGATAATTATATATTTTTTTGAGAAAACAAACTTCATTATTTAGCTGAACTACCTTTAAAACAGTATAAAAATTTTTAAAATCAAAATAGAAAATTTTAAAAGCAGTAAACAATAAGGAATATAAAATGAAGTCAAACTCTATATTCCATTGCATTCTCTAAATATTGATTATTCAAATTTCTTCAGAAAGACAGAAATTTACCTAGATTTAAACATCAAGAATTATTTTGAATTCGAAGAGTTGATTCTAAGATTGCAGCTCAGTCAGTTTTAGAATCGACAGAACTAAGGCTCTGAAGTATTTTCAGAAAATAGTTTAACTAGTTAAACTAACTGCTGAAGTTTGTTAAATATCAGTGTTCCAATAGCTTGCGAGTCATGGAACTATAATAAAAAATGTGAGGTCACCGTACTTCGAAAGAGTAGTCAAGAAGGCCTAGAGCGATGAATGCAGTGCATAATCAATACCTTGAAGTGGGTTTCTCGGTTTAATTTGAATAGGAATAACTTTGTTTAATTGAATAACTGTTTATAACTTGAATAAGAATTTAATAGATTATAAAGACAGAATGTATATTTTATAATAAAAAGAATTTCAAATGAGACATGACAGAGCGTGTTATTTAAACGCAAAAACGGATTGATTAGATTCATTCCCAATACACATAAATTTCCTAGACACACAAAAATGAAATTTTCCTATTACTAAAAATTCCTATTCTGAAATTTCCTATTATTTTCCTAGGAATATGAATATTTCCTATTAATCGATCAAAACAACTTGCCAAGCCTATATTCAGGAATTTAAATCATTGATGATTCCAAAAACCATAACGAAATGAGAGTGGGTCAAAATCATATATACTTTTATATGTAATATTCTTATGTATCATATATTCCTATATAAGATTCACATCTTATACATAATATCCTTATATAGGATTAATCTTATATATAGTATTCTTATATAGGATTATTCTTATACATAATATTCACGTTTAGGATTATTTTTATATATAATGTTTGGGGTTATTTTTATAAATAATATTCTTATACATATATACAACATATCGTCATATATTTGATTTTGACCCAGTCTTATTTTGATAATCAATGATTCAAAATTCTTTGATATAGGCTTGGCAAACTGTTTTGATACATTAATAAAAAAAACCTTATATTTTTCCTCAGAAAATTTATATGTGTACTGGGACCATTCCACTACACATATTCCAACCAATCCATTTTTGGGAGTCAATATTTGTCATTTGTTTGTATATTCTTTGTATTAAGAGATCAAAAATAATTATATACTGTCCTTATATTGTTTTAAATTCTATATTCAAATGAAACAGTTATCATTATTAATAAATTATGAAGGATTTTTATGTATGGGTGAGACGGTGTATGTATATTACGAAGAATATACATACATTTTTAATTCTACTAATTTATACAAACGTAAATTCATACATCATATATTAGTTTGGGCTCACACTTTATGTAAAATTTATTTTTAAAAAGAAAGTATTGTGTGTGTGGTAGTATAATTCTTTCCATCTGAAAGTAGATTATATCAAAATTTTTATAAGGTGAGCCATCAATGTCTTCCGTTTTGCCTTAAAACCTTTATAATTTCATATGAATCTGAAAAAAATGAATTAAAATTTAAATTTTATGTAAAAAAGGCCAGTTAGTTTAAAATGTAAAAATTTACAATATTGATGTTTTTTTTCTGTAAAATATTTTTTTCTATTATTTCTGCATTAAAAATTTATTTTCTTCACTGTTTTTTTGAAGTGTAATATAATATATAATTTGAAATAAAATTCTTTGTAAGTTTTTATTTCTCTAATATACTTTTGTTTCTTGTAGTATGTTTCTAAGAAAAGTATACCAAATTTTATAACAGCAGATAATTTAATTATGAAAATATCCTTAATTGTATAAACTATGCTTTCATTTTTGACACTTGAACAGAATAAATATTTACAAAGTTTTTCAAATTTCTTTGAGTAATATGAGACAACAAATGGATAAATGTTAGTAGTGATTTCATTATATTGAACTTCAAATATAATTATTTTAAATTTCAAGAGACTAATTAGAGAAGCATTAAAACTCGATCGCTCATTTTTCGATGCAGTCGTGTGTGTGAACTGAAATTCATTATTTATTACTTAATAAGTAGCTATAATGGGGAATTAACTTGTCTGTGCGTTCATTATTTTTAAGTATTTGCAGAAGCATGAGTTGCATATAAAAATACTTTCAACTTACTTTATGAATAATTTATTTTTAAATTCATCTTCTGAATCATTTTTTTAAATTAAACTACCATTAATATTTTGATAAATTTTGAAAGGAATGTATTACTCTTTACCGTTGACTTAGTTAAGGAAATGAAGCAGAAAACTGACTTTAAATACACTCTGTCATAAATATATATATATCATGTAATTCTTAAAGATTGACAGGAGAAATGTAACGTGCAGCCGTTTATCATATCATATTTTATTCCAATTTTCAGCAAAACAGTCTGTATTCTAAGCCATGACAAGACGAGTCTTATTTCAGCGTCTATCAGCAGCGAGTGAGTCGTTTGTCTACGTGTTTCAGTAAGTCCACCGAAGCAGTAGTCAAAGTACTTATGAGGGAAGTGGGTTGAGTTGTACTGGTAGAAAGTTTACCCCAACTGACACAAAGGATTTAGAATTCATCATATATATATATGCACCCAGTGGAAATCGGTCTACTATGACGAAATTTGACAGGAAAGTAGTCTTGTAAGATATATGCAAATGGTTAAAATTTCGGCGCCAATGAGACAACGTGTGAAACCGCCTCCCCTAAGGTGAACGTTTTTTTGATTATCCGCGTGAGCTAGAGGTGTAGTATTTACAAAAGGAACAGAAATTTTTGTATTCTTAATATGACTTTATTAAGAATATTACTTAAACCTCTAACAAATTAGATAATAATATTTATGAGAGAATCTACTATGAACAAACACACAATAATAGTTATACCGAATCGCGTAACTTGGACCACTATCAATATCTAACCCGCCTAATCTCACTTCTAATAATATTACAAGTCCTAATATCAAATAGTCAATTCTACCTTAATTTGATCGTAGCTTCAATACTATGAAGAGGAGTCTGGGCGCAATGGTATGCACCTTGACCTAATGGCTTAATCTTCAAGGTAACTTCTACTGGCTGTCAATTCACGCTTGTATCAATCTCTCACATAACATTCCCCAAATTGCTATACGACTTACTGAAACTTCTGTTATTTAAAAGCTATCTCATTTGCATTCCATCTTCACGTTCCACTTCTTGGGTTTTGGTTGGAAAAGAGTTTTCATTAATCCTGGATCCAAAAGAACCCAGAGGACATGTTAAAGAAAAGACGCGTGAGCCGGTCACAAACGGTAAGCGCGCTATGCGCATATGAGATGAGCAGCTGGGAGGGTTGAAAGCATAATTCAAATAAATCTGTCGACTTGTATGGATGATATTGTGACTAGAGATGCATCGGAGGCGTAACCGGTGAAAGTACGAATAATTGTCAGACTTTGAGAAGGTGCGTATAGTAGGTGCCAAAGAAGCAGGTTGGTCGAACAGGTGTATCGGTCCACGGAGCGATATGGTAGTTGCTCGGTGTTGGAAACAATTGATCAATTGAGGGATAGTTTATTGTCGAGGAGGGACAGGGCGTCCCAGGAACACAAATATGTGCGATTATGGCAATCGAAAGAGCATACCTTTACCCAACGCCTAGAATCTTTCCCACGCCTTGCTATTTTCCCCAGACAACAGGTGGTATTGGGAAACCATTCAGATACAACTGGCTGACCAGGTTAGAAACCGAGGTCTTTAAAAAACTCACCTGACCCACACCTGGCGTGTCTTAATTTTCCCTCCTCGGGGCTGGATTGTAACCGGTAGGTGGCCTTCAGCGATGATTTAATTAAGTCTCAATGCTGAAAACCAGCGCACACGCGTGTGGAGGTTGCCAGATCACCTTTCCCAATCAACATCAAAATCGGATGCATTGGTGATTAAACAAAATGGACGTGTGGGGATTTGTTGGGAAAATTATCCCCTTGTCGTCCTTTCAATCAAGCACTTTGAAAAATTTATGTGCTTTTAAAAAAGTTGTACTGCCTAAGCTATCAAGTCACCTAGGTGCCATTTATCAGCAAGACATCGTTCGTCCTTATACTGGCGACTCTCCAAACGATTTCTTTGAGGATATGATGTATTCGTTCTTGCCTATTCAGACCCCCCAAAGAGCGTCTGGGACGTTTTAAAGGGCAACTGAGGTAAAAATATTGGTGTTTCTGCTCAGTCCAAATATTTCGATCTTTTTATGGTCACACGCCCCCATTGATTCGATGCCATGGTTTTTTTTGGCGAAAGCTGCCAATGGATTTATTACTTACTAATTTGTAACCTTATTCATGCCATATCTTCTTAATTAAATTCTCTTTCTGAATTTGTAATCATTTACTAATCTCCTGGTACACTACATACAAGTTTAAGTTTCTTAATAGTAGCGTAGCTCGTTTCTTTCTGGGTATATATTTTTTTGTGATAGAATGTATATACTTTATTCCAATTATTTAAAATTTGGAAATTCATGTTTTTAAAAATAAAATCAAAACAAGTGTAATATTTATTAAAAATTTGAAAATTGCCGCGAGTTTGTCTTAAATATAAAAAAGCTACACTACTGGACACTAAAATTACTACACCAAGAAGAAATTCAGATAACAAAATGATATTTATTGGACAAATATATTATACTCGAAATAACAAGTGATTAAATTTTCAAGAAATTTGGGTGCTTAAGTACTGAGAAATATGTATTCAGAACAATCACCTCTGATAGTAATAACATCACTTAAACACCTGGCCATTGAGTCAAACAGAGATTGGATGGAATGCACAGGTACAGATGCCTATGCAGCTTCAACACGATGCCTCAACTTATAACCAAGGCTGGCGTATGTTTACGGCCAAATACTCCCCCAAAAAGACCGGGAAATTTTTTTATGACTGGGTTCTAAACGTGGAAGCCAGGAAAATAGCCGAACATTTTTCGTATCAAGAAATGCTCGAACAATACTAGCAAATGCGGTCGTGCATTATCCAGCTTAAACGTAGGGTTTCGCAGAGCTCGAATGAAGAGTAGAGTCACGGGTCTAAAACACCAAAAGAAGTCACTGTTCACATGCCCTCAATACGAACAAATGACCGATAGTGTCTCAAGAGCCCCTAAAACCACAGCGGGTTTCCATAGACAGCTAAACTTCCCAAAGGTTTACCACATTCCGATTCTTCTGAAAAATGCGTCGGCCCATTTGAAACCGGGTTTGCATGAAACCACTTTGAAGATGCCGTCTGGATAAACCCGTCAGGCCACAAAGCAGTCCATATGTGCAAAGATCTCAAAACCCTGTTCATTGCACATTAGTGTCTGCCGAACAACCCCAATTCTTGATTCAGGTTTGTGAAATATGGCTCCCGTCCATCAAGGTTATGTAGGTAACCAAGGCCTTTAGGGGGCTTTCAGACCACAACAAACCACACCACAACCACAACACCAACACACCAACAACCAACACACAACACACACACAACACAAACCACCACACACACACACACACACACACACACACACACACACACACACACACACACACACACACACACACACACACACACACACACACACACACACACACACACACACACACACACACACACACACACACACACACACACACACACACACACACACACACACACACACACACACACACACACACACACACACACACACCACACACACACACACACACACACACACACACACACACACACACACACACACACACACACACACACACACACACACACACACACACACACACACACACACACACACACACACACACACACACACACACACACACACACACACACACACACACACACACACACACACACACACACACACACACACACACACACACACACACACACACACACACACACACACACACACACACACACACACACACACACACACACACACACACACACACACACACACACACACACACACACACACACACACACACACACACACACACACACACACACACACACACACACACACACACACACACACACACACACACACACACACACACACACACACACACACACACAACACACACACACACACACACACACACACACATTTTAAAAATAACGTAGAAATAACTTATTGGAAACGAAAAATTGACACACTATTTAATTAATAATTTCTTCCTAAAGATAAAATTAGTTTAAATTTTAATCTCTTTTTCAACATTCTTTAGTTTTCTTACATACATGGTAATGTAACGTTGTATGGAATGTGTGTGAACCATTCATTCAATACTTACTGATTTAATTAAGAAAAATGAATATTTTCATTTAAAAAATAAACTTTTAAAAATGAATATTCGTTGATTTCAAATCGAATATAATAAGAATAAAAATTGCCCTTTTAAAAACTTGAACAAAGTTCCATTTTTACCAAATTAATTTTACTCTTGAATTAAAATTTTTAAAAAATTTTCTTATAAAAGAATAATTTTTCAAACTTTTTTTTTCAATCGTTCGGAAAAACAATTGATTTCTTTGTTCTGGTGCGTTACAATACTATTTAAAATAGTGTAAAATAATTTTTATTCTCTCCACGCATTCATTTTTTGTTCAATTTATTCCTTTTGTGTTTTTTTTAAATATTATAATCTCATTTTTGATGGTTTATTAGTTTATGTATGTAATAAATTGAAAATTTTTGCGTATTGTAATGATGAAAAGGAATTTTTTTAATTGAATGAAATTTTTCATTATATCAACAAGCGACCCATTGTGTTAATATTATTGAAAAATCAGATTTTCTATAATTTGTAAAGCAAAACTCTTGGATTCTCTCAGGACATTAGCCTTTTGTATTTTGTTTTTACAACTTACTTTATTTAAAAAATTTTAAAACGTAAACAAAACAAAATGAGTTATTGAATGCGTATTAATAAGAAACACCTCTTTAAAGTTTTTTCACTTGTTGAAAATTTTCTATTAACATTACTTGTACATTTATTTATCTCCTTTATTGTATATCCCTTCCCATCCTCCCCAAAATTTTTTCATCTATATGAATAAAATTGTAAATATATTTTTTTATTCAAACCACTGATCTCCAAAGGTTCTTTACCGATTGCTTTAAAATTCTGAAACAGCATTGCATTTAAATGCATGCGCGTTTTTTATATACTTACTTTTTCAAAATTAGCTCTAGATATTTCGAAATTTAGTTTTTAAGCAATTTTTCACATTGTTTTGTGAAATGACGTCATATGATGTCACGTGCATGCGAAAATGTTTGCTTTAATAAGTATATTGCCACATATTTTTATTATAGTTATTCTGTATTAATTGCTAGATTTATCCATTTATTGGTTCTTTAAGAGATGGAAAGTTTCAACATGCTGGAGAGTTTCATCACTCGAACATGTTTGTGCCTACAGTGTTATTTAATATGTTGTGATGTGATTCAGCAAAAATTAAACTAATTTTTTTGGTAATTATATACTGAATTAGGAATTATTTTGATATTGGGAGATACTTTTTTTATCGTGATTTTGAAATCGCTATTATTAAACCTTTAGCAGCCAGTCTAATGTAATCCCTCCAATCTCAAAAATTTTACAACTATTTGGCTTACCTCGATTTCAAATTAGTTCGTTAAACTGATATACCTCTTTAGGATAGATTTTATCATTAGTATTAGCTTTTTAAGTTCATCTCTTCACAAGTTAAGGAAAGCTATTTTTTTTACTTCAATTAACGGTAACGTTATATTTCCGTTTCTAAGTGAAATTACACTGGTGTTTTCAAAACTTTAAACAACAGGTGGTTTATTGCCATAATTCAAAGAAAAATCATCTGAGAGACATGAAATTTGAAATAGGAGAGTATTATTATGAAGGATGACGAAATGCGTGAAAAAGGAATACAAAAGCATACGGTATGGAATAAACAAAAACTATTATTGAACGCAAGTATCGTGACTCTTTTTGTCTATCCCAAAAGGAAGAACAACAAGCAGATGTTCCTAATATGGTATTGCCCACCCCTTTCTACAATGTTTCTTCGCACCGTCTCCCTACTTTAGAACCAGTTTGGGGCAAAATTTTTTTAGGTAGGAGTGCCCTTCCCCAATCAACATCTGTTTGAGTTGTTGTTGTTCTCCAGATGATGTAAGCGTTGTCAATACGTCCCCAGCATCCACACATGTTCGATGGGATTTAAATCTGATGGCACGCTGGCTAATCCATTCAGTGTATCTTCACTTTCCAGCAGTTTCAACAGCAAAGTGCGATGTGGCAGTGCATTGTCATCCATAAAAATGAAGTCTGGGCCAATGGCCCCCGGAAAAAAAGACGCACAGGGGGAAAAAGGTACCCCCCACAATAGGATCCCCGGTTACAGACCTCTGTCGAAATTAAGTCCCGCCCGTTCAGCATAAGCCCCCCCGGAAAAATCCGGACCACCGTAACGGTGTTTTCCTTGATGTTACTGGGATAAAACCGGGTCCCGATCTCTCCAAATCAAAAAAGCGTTGAGAATGCTTTGGTACAACAACCCCATCCATAAAGGGGGACTCCTTGATCAGTTGTTCGTTTTTTTTGCTCGGCCCCCGAAAAAGGTGGCTTCGGTCCCCTTTAACGGGGGCAGGGGTTTAGGGCGGCTGGCGAACAGGCCCCGGGAAAGGGGTCTGGACGTAAACCCCGATACGTCGACCCGATGCTGTACAGAGTTTCGAGCAATGGCGCTTTCTGACTACTGTCGACCCTTTTTGCCTGCAGGATGATATATGGCCATCCCCCGCGTTGGTTTTTGGCCCCCCCAACCTTTCAACAGCTATACCTGTGGTTTGGAACGCTTTCCAAGCCGGGGAAACGACACTTTTGTTTATTAAAATTGCGTACATGACGTCGCCCCCCCCTCCAGCTTTCTGCATTCTTCCCCCGGGAAGTCGTCCAGGTGATTTCTTTAGCCATATTTTCCCTTGACCCCTGGCACCAAGCGTTGTTAATTTCGTCTTCCCCATTTTATTCTACCTTTAGGCGGCGCACATCCGGTTTTGGTACGCTCCATCGCTTTGACGTTTTGTTCCCGTATTTTCTCAGGGGTTTTACCCTTACGTGTTCCTGCGATCTCCAGACCTCCTTTTCTGTTTCGGTTTTTTTTTCATTGTTGCTTTTTTTTTCCCAATGGTTTAGTTTTTCTTTTGGTTTTTTAAAAAGTGATTTTTAAATTTTTTTAAATTTTTTAAGTATACTATTTTGGGGGTTTTTGGTACTTACGTTTTTCTCAACAATGAACTCTGCAAAATTTTCCCCAATTTGGCCCCCCCCTTCCCCTTGGGGGTACTCTGTTAACCAAGTACTTTGTTTTCATAATGTTGCAAATAGGTTGCGATAATACTTGTAAGCCTTTTTAAATATTTTTGTTCCTTTAAATTAAAAAGATTAAATTTATTTTTGATATTTTTTTAAAAATTAAAATACTGTTTTCCCATTTAAATTAAAAAATTTTGAAAACTTGGTTTCAAAAAAAACGTACGGGTTACTTTTGCTGTAGGTGGTGATGCAAAAAAACAAATTTTTCTCTATTTTATTAAAAGATCCCAAAGGCTTTTTGGGAGAAATGGGGACTTAAAACCTTTATGAATTATACGAAACGAAGCATTAGGTTGCAAACTCAGCGCGTATAACACATAGGAAATCGGGGTTGCCAACTTGGAGAGTAATCAATATAGTTAGTTATTGTTGCGGTAATAAGTAAATACCGAGAAATGTTCAAACTCAAAACTTTTTCAAGGAAGTAAACTTTCCAAGGCCTACGAACGGATTAATAAGCCAAAAGATACTGGTAAAATGTTCCCATTGTTGATTTTGGACAACCCAAAAAGCAGCCTATGTTATCGAAAACCGGCTTGCTACCCGGGGGAGAATTGTTCTTTTCTTTGAAATTCTTTAAAAAAATTTTTTTACATTAAAAAAACCTATACAACGTTTTGGGGCATCCCCATGGGGTTTTGAAAAAAACATTGTTTGAATAAAAAGAATAGGGGCAAAAAGTCCCAAAGCTCAGGTTGTTTTGGTTTAAAGATTTCTTTAAAAAAAAGGCATTTGGAAGCATATTATTGCTTAAAAATTTTAGACAAACGTTATTTTTAATTCCTCTTACAACATCAGAAGACGAAATAAATTCTTCCCTGAAATACTTTGCTTTGAGGCGAGGAGTAAAGAGTTTCGGTTGAGGACATACTTTGCAGTTGAAGTTAATTGTAAATATCCGTGTCCAGCTGCAAAAAGATCGATTAGTCGAGATATTAATTGCTGGATATTGGGAATGGAAAGGTTGATCTGACATTGGGATGGATTTCACTGCCTTATAATTTCTGTAATTTAGTGAGACCAAAAGAAGAATTGGATGGAAAAGTATATCCTAATATTCAAACCAATTAAGATTTACGATTGACTCTGTGTATTTTTGAGTTCAATAACGTTATTGTATAAATTAATATATTCGAAATTCAAAGCGAGACAGTCACATATAAGCCATTCGACACTTCAGTGGAAAGAGATGAAACGGATCATTATCCTACAGAGTATTTGAATTCACTCAATCTACTAGGCATGTCATCGTACGTACTACAATTGAAAATTGGTGTGCTTATTTTCTTATAAAATATCAACCAGCCAAAGATTTGTAACAATAGAATCAATAGAAATCAATTCAATTCTTGCAATTGAAAAATGAAAAAGCAACATCGTGGAAGCAACAGTTCTTGATAAAACCCTTCATAGGGGAAGATTTCCTCATTCCCCGCATTCCTATGTTTAAAACGGACATGCCATCTCATTTGAAGAGATTTAAATTCCCAATTTTGATTGTCGTTTGCAGACAGCATCTACAAAGCTCAGGGCCAATTTTTAGAACTGAGTGGCTTAGATCTAGGCACGGATTGCTTCTCACATGGATAATTATGTGTTGCGTGTTCTAGAGTCGACAAACCAGACAATCTATATATCTGCACAGACAATGGAACAACAAAAATGTTGTCTACCCTCAAACATTGTGAAATTGACTCTTTCTATTCTAGGATTCTAGAGCAAAGCCATTTAAAATTTATTCTCAAACTTTAAGCCTCCGCTATGGAGACGATGTAATTTTAAGTTCATAACACATAAGGTCAAAAAAACAATTGCAATAACTTCATTTATTCCGTTAAAAAATTCCAAATGAAATCTGTTCAGGAAAGTTTTGTTTATGAATATTTATTCATATTTTTATAACAAAGCATACCTAAAGAACAAAGGGTTGAACATACATAGAGTTGTACTTACATATGTAAAATTTCGTTTTATTCTGGCAATTCTTTTTAGGTGCGCAAGTTATTATAGCAGTGAGTTTATTTTACATTATGAATGAAGTTGTAGTTTAATTGTATTTTTTATCAAAATGCATTCTTTTGTCTAATACTGGGTATTAAAATAAAATACAGAGTTAAGAAAAACATAAACTATCTCATCATGAATTTGATTGAAAAGAATAAAAATATTAATTATAAAAAAATTATCATCCAAATTATCTTTCCAAAATCTAAAAGTGATTTTCCTTTGTGGGAAAAAATGGCAGACGTAAAATTTATAAAAACTACTAGCATCATTTTTTAATTCTTTCTTGTAATCAATTTCTCAGCTTTCACAAATGAAAAACGAAATGCATTTAATTACTAGAAGAAAAATGTCATTTTTACTTTGACAAATGCGATCAGTGCAATAAAAAAATTAATCCCTTTTGGAAATAAAACAAAGCCTATATTTTTGTACGTTTAAATTTCAGACATACTCAAAATCAAAAAATATTGTAAAATGTATTAGGAATTTTTTTTTATTTGCTCAAATTCTTTAATCTGGCTTAAATTAAATTTTTTTATTAAAATTTAAATAAGTATGTCTTTGAAAATTGTCCTTTCTCATTAGTTCTTCAAATTCTAACAAAAGAATTATTAACTATAAAAATCAAGGTAAGTAATTTAGTTAAAAAAAATCTGGTAATTTAATATAAAGAGATTAATTGAAGAGATTTGGGAATAATTTTTGTAATTTGATGCAAAAGGACATTACGGTGATTTAAAAAAAAATTCTAGCCTTTTTTCCTTGTCTAAGTTTAAAAAGCTTTTTGGTTGTAAATTTCGAAGTTTTTTTTTTACTTTTGAGAAAAGTTTACAAATGACAGTGATCTTAAAGATTTCAGCACCTTCATAAATCCTCCTGTTCTTTTTAAAGTAGATTTTCACAGTTTCCAAAATCCCATACCCCCTCCCCTTCCAAACTGATATTTGAAATTGTTTTTTGACTGCAAAATATTAGAAATACTGAAGCGAATTCATTCTAAATATACTTTAATAGTTTTTTTTTCTCACAAATTAGTTTTTTTATTTTCAAATATTTTAATAGTTATTTACGTATTATACCGTTAACAGATGTTGCCACTTAAAAAGTATTGTGAATGCTGTAATCGTTATTATGGAGTTCGAACTCGAGTGGGAATGATTTTCATCATTGGCTGTATATTGTGACATTTGGCGACATGTTTTGATTTGACGAAATGGATCAAGGGTATAATATGTAAGTAACCTTTAATCTTATTTGTCCTACACTTTGTAATTATTTATTACATCTTTGAATGTTTTCCTCTTATTTTAACTCCTTTTTTCTTAATTAAGGATAGTGGTCTGCTAATAATGTTTTTTTTTATTTTTAATAGATAGTTGCTTATTTTTTCTGTATGGATGGTAAGCATTTTCTTCCAGAACCTTCCGCATCATATCATAGTTTTGAATAGTAGATTTTCCTTGTAGTCAGGTTTTCGCTTTTATGTATCTTCTTGTGTGCTACTTATCCAAAAAAAGTAACTATAAAATATCAGAAGTAAAGCATTTAGTAAATATATCCATTCTGCCAAGTAAACTAAAAATAATAACTGGTAAAGTAATAATTAAAAATTTTAAAAACAAATAATGTTTACTTCTGAGCATCTGTGTTCTGAAATATCCCCCCTCCTCAATTCTACAAAAACCAATTCACTACTGAAAATTATTACCTTTTAACTGTAAATAAATTTATTCATAGCTTTTAATAGCTATTTTTCAATTGTATTTGATTATTTTAAGTACTTTACTCCTTATGTTTACTCTTAAAACAAAATTTCTTAAAAAGGCAAAAACCTTATAACAAACTCGAAATAAAACTAGATACAAGCGATTATTGAAGAAAAAAATAGCAAGCATTTTCGACAAATATAACAATACAGTAAGTAATTTCATTTACAGAAAACTTAACTTCTCTTTATAAAGCGTTATAAGAGCATTTTATCCAATATTTCTGGTTGAAAAAATACATAGAAACCATGGTTTGAACTATTACAAAAAATCACGAAAATATTTTCTGTATTAGATTTATTGATTCCTTTGAATTCTCCAAGAACTGAAATAAAAATTGGGAAAAAGAACATTCGGATTGAAAAATCTGATTGAGTTTTTAGGGGGAAAATAAGAAATTGGGAATAAGAAATAGCCCGACTGGATGAACTTCGGTACGTTCTGAGTAATTTAAAGTATAAAGAATTTCTCCAAGAATTTTTGAAACGAAGGTCATCAAGACACTAACCAATCATCTAAAATAAATGATTTCGAATGCAATCTCGAAGGCAATTACCTGACATCTACAATTTTGCTGTTCCTAAAATTCAAAAGGACCAAAATGCGAATTGCAAAAGTTCTTGAGAATGAAAAGTCGGATGCGATACCAAATTTGTTTGATTAGGAAACTTCCAAAATTCAACTTTAAATAAGAAAGCATTTGCATTCCGTTATGATTATAAAAGTTTGATGTGAAAACATATCTTATTATAGCGCAAGTGTATACTGCTGTTATAAAAACACATTATAAATAATTAATCATTAGAAATATTTTAGAAATAACTATCAGATTATTTTAAAAATATGTAAGAAAAATCATTCGAATGGTAGTTAAGAAGTTTTTACATCTAGTTTCTGAAAATATGTGTTGAACAATTTCATATAAATCTTTCAAATTAATTTTTATGTAAACATTAAAAAATACCTTTGATCTAGACAAGATAATTTTCATACCCTATTTTCTGTTAAAAAAAAATGAGTTTTACTTTTCAGATTATTACTTTAAATATTTATTTTCAAGTTTCGATTTAATTAAAAATGTGATTTGTATATTTGTATAAGTGTTGATAATTCATTTTTACTATGTGAATAGCTTCAGTAAACTGTTCATTTGCAAAAAGCATACATTACTATTTTAAAAATATATGAATTATTATTTCTTACTGAACATGAAAAATAAACAAATAATTAAAACTCTATATATTGGTCAAAATTAAGTAAGATTTACAATTTTTATCAAAGCAATTTTACTCAATTTATTTTTTTAAAAGAACGTTTTTAGCTTACATTACATTTAATACATTTATTACATTTAATACATTTATTAAAAAGTAACAGAATAAAAGAAAAAGTTACATTTAATACATTTATTACATTTAATACATTTATTAAAAAGTAAGAGCATAAAAGAAAGAGTTTTGAAGTATTATAGTTAAACTTACCATAATATAAACAACTCTACATACCATTCTTAAAAATATTTTTTCTAAACATATTTCTTCTTTATATGTAAGAATTAAAAAAAAAAGGATAATTATCTTTCTGGTTCACAAATGAAGCCAATATATTTTTCATCTATATTTTGCTAATACATTTTGAATCATGGTAAAAGACGTGTTTTTACTCACACGTATTCACTCGTGCAAAAAATTTTAATCTATATTCATTGTTAAAGATTTTATATTCTAGCATTTTAAAATTTGGATTGATTGAATAATTTTTTTCCCCTAAAATTCTAGTAATTTTAATACTTATATTTTAGGGAAAAAATCTTGCAGTTGTTATTATTTCCTGTTAAAGTGGAATTTGCTGTTTTAAATTAGAAAAACGTGCAGAAATTATTTCATCACAAAAAATTGGTATTTTCTTATTAAAATATAAGTTTTTATATTTTAATAAGACAAAGTATTATGATGAATATTTTTCTATAACAGAAAGAGACGTATTTATTCAATAAAGATTAGTCTTAATCTTTAACCAGTTCATTCAATATTTGAGTAGTATCAAAATAAATTAAATATATAGTGAGGTTTGACTAAAAAGTAAGCAAGAATGATATCAATTGTTATTTATCTACGTCTAATGTCGATTTCGGTGAGACATACGTTGAATTTCTTCGTAAACAGTTACGCTCAGTAACGCTTCTAATACTTTTTTGTTTATCTTCTCTCCTCCATGTAGTATATTTTTACTTAAATAGAGCCATACTCATTTGAATATATCTCGGTTCTTCTACAAGGTGATTTTTTCATATAAAATCTATTGTAGTAAAACGTCCCCATAAGTTAGTAAGAGAAGTACACGTTACCGAAGTAGAGGTGTAATAACGTGTTGTAACATATTCTTGTAAAGGAAATATGATTTATTGGTAAAAGACCCATTATAAAATTGCGTCAATTTTTTGAGTTCAATAAATAGCCCAAATTTAAAATTATCACCTTTATAACTTAATTACTTCTAAACTGTGCGTAATTTCATCTTTTTTCATAAGCTTACTCTTAAATTGTAATCAAATTCCTGCATCTGATTCTATAAGTTCTCATAATTATGTCACGTTTCCAAATTATTTCTTAATATATCATTAACCAGTAACATCTCTTCCTATTATAAATTTCTATTTCTGAAGATTATTATTTACATTGTTTACTCCACGTACAAAATAATGTATTCATAATTTTTAAGCAGATGCTATTTGGATGTAGTCTTCGATAAAAATTACAAACCCAACTTATTCATCATTTAGTCCATGGCATAACTTATTACATTTTAGTAAAATTAAGTTTATTCAATTTTTTCTTGTAGCCTTTGCAGGATCACAAGAAGTAGCAGGATTCTGTTTCCGCATCGTGAGCACACATGCTATTGCACGTTCGTGAGCGCTAGCTTTGCAAATGCATTAATCTGTAGTGCTTTTGTCAGGGTCTAGTAACCTGCAATTCAATGCACGATAGTAGTATTGCGTAAATTAATATTGTACAAGTAATTATATCAATATCATTGTACATCAAATGTATCCATAATCCTTAATTACACAACCTATCGGGTGATAAAGGTCTGTAAATGGGATTATTAGCACCACGTACTTAGTATTATTAAGAGTTAGTATTAGGCGCGTTCATTGTATACGCCACGTAATTGACCAAATTATATACTATTATTGGTTGATTGACCAATATATTAATTGTAATTAACAAAATGTATACAATTATTGATTAATTGACAAATTAAATGACAAATGTATTAATTGTAATTGACAAATTATATATGAGATTGCATATATATAGGAAGGAGAGAAAGTCATTAATTAAGTCACAAAAGATAATAAAAAATAATTTAACATGATAATCACTTGGTAACAAATTTTATTTTATCACATAATATCTAGCAACGTTGTTGTACCTATCCCACCGTTTTATCAGAGTCCAAATTCCATCTGCATAAAACTCTTTGGATCGCTGAGTCATCCACAGTAGGACTTCACTTTAAACGTCATTGTCATGTGCAAATTGTTTGCCACCAAGATGTTGTTTCTGTGGACCAAACAGATGGCAGTAAATTCTCATTCAATTCTTTTTTGTGTTCCTCGATCAACTGCCGGGGGACTCAACGTGGGAACACTTTTTGGAAATTCAAACGATCGTGCATTATGCTGTATGCTAAATCATGAGAACATCCTGTTGCCGTTACGATGCTGTCAATGGTCCCTCTTTGATCAGCCTGAATAGGTTCTTCCACCTATTGCTCAGTTGGTTTTGTCGTAATCAAAACTGGACGACCGCTTCGTTCTTCATCAACAAATTTGGAAGGGCTTTGCGAAAATTTCTTTATCCAATTGTACACTGCTTTACGTGATAATCACTTCTCACCATAAACAGGTAACATTTCTTTATCAATATTTTTTATTCAAGTTCTTTCGCTCACAAAAATCAGACCAAAGCATCTGCTCTTCTATCGTACAATCATTCAGAACCATTGCCATTTTTGAAACTGCCTTACGAATACGTGTGACCATTATTTGGAGATATCTGTTACTATATATATATTTTAAATCCTTTCATATGTATCTGTGACTTAATGACTTACCATATATATATATATATATATATATATATACAAGAGGGTAAGTCATATATATATATAGTCATATATATATATAGAAAGTCATATATATATATATACAAATAGCTGTAAGACTTAAGTATAACTAGTCAAGATAGTAGGAAATATTAGCCTCAGTAGTACAATAACAATCTCCTGGCCTTAGGAACCAAGATTGCAGTTTTAAACAAGTTTTAGGGCTATTCAACCTTCACCTGTAATTTGCCTATATCACTGAGCCAAAGGGAAAGGAAAGAATAATATTAGGAGAAATTTAAATATTACAAATAAAATACACTATACCTTTAAAATATAACGATAAAATTATAGCCTGCTAGTATTTACTAGCATATATTTAAAAACGATGCAATAAAGTGGATAGTATGACTTACTTCGTGAGTATTCCAACATGTTATGTTTCCCGCCAAATACAACAAGAATAAAAGCAGTACCGCATAAAAGTAAATTTAAGTAATTAAGTTTAGTAAATTATGATAGAATAAT
Organism: Trichonephila inaurata madagascariensis; assembly: GCA_019973955.1. Taxonomy (NCBI): domain Eukaryota; kingdom Metazoa; phylum Arthropoda; class Arachnida; order Araneae; family Nephilidae; genus Trichonephila; species Trichonephila inaurata. The sequence goes on along the minus strand of BMAV01006640.1, from coordinate 306,039 downwards.
ATAAAGTCTATATATATATAATTTAACTTAAATCAGTGGCGCTACAGTTCATGATGACTAAGGTCTATTGTGCCCAACTCAGTATACGCGACCATGGGCCATGAGGTGCCTAAGCATATGTTCCGGTCAGGTGGTCAGTCTGAGTGTTAAGTTCCCAAGCAAGCTTGGTACTCATTTTATTGACCAACTGAAGGAATGAAAGGCTGAGTCCACCTTGCCCTGCCCGAGGTTTGAACCTCGGACCTGTGGTGTGGAAGCGCGAAAGTGTAGAAATATATATACATTTAAAAAAACCGTAAATATTTATAGAATTATTATATATAATATTTATTTGTTTTATAGAAAATAAAAGACTTCAAGACATACATAAGAATATTTTAAAAAAATAATATTATTATTTTATTAAACATGTGGCGCTATCTATTGAATAACAGTCTATTGAAAGCGTAAGTCTAATCTTTCCCAAAGCTCTAATAAAGCTCGAGCTATGAAAATAGCTAGACAGTTGCCAACTTGACTCTATTGCTAACATTTCGCTATGTTTTTCATTGAATCGCCATTATAATTTAAGAAAGGGCTTTGCTTGCGAATATTACAATTGTAACATAAAATAAATACAACAGAAAGTAATATTAACGTATTACACTTTCAGATATAAATTATTTACACTATTTTAAGCGTTCATTACCCAAAATTTGTAACAATGTGTTACTTTTGCAGAGACCAGCTTAGGAAGGTATTTTCAAAAATCGACGCCCAAGAGAGTTACGGGGAGTTATAAATAAACAAAATCCTTTTTATCAGCTATTAGATCTATAGACTTAAAATTTAACAAACGTGTTTTTCTTTCTTTTTTTTGTTCAGCTGAGATATGCAAAAAGCTTTTTTTTGTTTAATTTGCAATTTACGTAAAAAATTGACTCATTAAAAGCTTCTTTATCCTACAATTTGTATTGTTTAATTTTTCAGTTCACCCGTGCGAAGAACGGGTATACCAGTTAGTTATATTCATAAAAGTGTAAATATAAGTTAGCCAAACTATTGCTAGCAGGGCCACCTTGGGACAGACCATTAGTTTGTTTATATAACGAACCATTAAAATTAATGTAATTTTCTTTTAAGACTAAATCTATGAGAGCTTTAAATTTGTTCAAATTAATATTAAGATTATAATTACTGTGATTTTCTAAAATTACTTTAATAATATCATGTCGTCAGTAGTTAGTGCACAAGAAAATTTGTTACAGCCTCATTTTAAAATTTAAACAGTATTTAATAGCTTCATATGTTATTAAAATGTTCATTAAATAGGCCAAGCCGGGCGGACAGTCTTTTTCACTGGAGGTCAATCCTTATTCCCCAAAGGCACTCGACAATCCCTTGCTTTTCCGGGCTCCTCTCCAGTTTATTCCATGGCTCTCTGTTTCCATCCAGGGCTCCGTCCGTTTCACTCCAGGGCTCTATCTCCAAGCTTCTTCTCCCCTCCGTCCAAGTTTTTTTTCCTCCAAGTCCGTTCAAGTCTTTTCAAGTTTCTTTTTCTCCGTCCAAAATTAACCCCTTTTAAACACCAGGGGCGGGTCCACCATACGCCCCTCGTCTTCCTCATTGGCAGGTCAAAAAAAAGGTCTGCCTTCATCCCCGGGCCACTTTCGTCTCCCATTTGCGTGGCAAACACAAACACATTCCTCGTCCGTCTGGAATCCAAGGGCGCCATAACTCTCATCCAACTTCTGAAATTTCCATTCATCTCACACCTGGGCCTCATAGCCCTATCCTCTATGCATCGATTTGCATACAGGCTTCGCCTATTCAAGACTTTCATACAGGAATGCCTATTGTCACCGGCATTCTTTAGCCATTGTAAATTCCAGACCAGATGTCCACGCTTGTCCGAGGCCAGACAACAAATAATGACCCCATGGCCACCTGCTCTTGTCACCCAACATCTGTTTGGGGCCATAAAACTTCAGATGAATAGATAGGGTGGGGTTCTCCCCAATCGAAGACGTCACAATATCAATGGAATTGAAAAGATCTTCAAAGTCATAACTATAAACTGAATAAATATTTTTATTTTTTAAAAAATCTATATCTTTACTATTTTTAATTATAGCTTTATTATATTGCTTATTAATGAAGTTTTGTATAATATTATGAAGAATTTTGCGATCAGTAGTGATATATGTTTTAAAACCATTTGTCACAGTTCTAAATTTAACAGGACTTTTATGGATATGGCTATAGTGCATATATCTATATTTATATCTATATATAAACATATAGATACAGATATGTGCACTGTATATATATATATACATATATACTCTATTCACACAAATTAATCAAGATATCCTCACAAAATGCCAGCAATCTATTGTTATTTTAAACATGAATTTCCAAAGTTTTTGTTACAATATTTTATTTACAGAAATTCGTTTCTTCCAACAATTCAGAAAGATTCTCTATTCCGGTGTTTAAAATTTTGCATCATATTATTATTGATACGTTTAACTGAACATGCAAAGTGTGAAATTCTGTGACTTCTTGTCAAAGTGCAAAAGAAGGAAAAAGAATACGACAGAAATCTGTTGTGCTTTCAGCTGGATATCGTCTTGACAATAGAGAAGAAAGAAAATATATATTTGAAACTTGCACTTGATATTTTCAATCAAAGAATGGAGAACTGTTGGGCAACTGGCAATGGGAATTTCTCATAAGGCTGATGCTGTGTCGACATAGCTTTCAGGAAGATTGGGTGGTCTTGCGTTCCATCTTTTTTTCATAAACGTTCTTTCATCCAAATTGAAGTTGGGATGTCTGTTCCGTAGTGTCTGGAACGATTTCTTGCGAAAGGCGTAGAGTGAGTGAGTGGATATTTACGTCACCCTATTTAGCTTTTCAAGGGCTTTTGGCGAAGCACCTCGTAATTTTAAACCATGGGCGAGCATCTAGGGCGTAGAAACTCTGCTTTCACTCAATTTGAATACATAACGGTTCTTTCACAAAGTATGGTTCTCATATCAAACATACCAGTACAGCAGCTCAAGAAGTCAGTTAAAGGAAATGTGGTTGAGGTCAATTTGCAGCATTTCAACTCAAAAACATTTATCACAGGCTGAAATTTTTAAAATTTATAACGTTTAATGTGTTTAATTGCATATGTTTAAAATTTTTATTAAATGCAATATTTTGGTATTGTAATATTATAATATATATATATAATGTAATATTGTAATAATTAATATTTATTAAATGTAAAATTTTTAAAAAATGTAATTAAAGTTTAATATTGAAAATAATTTAAATTTTAACTTTTAATTAAATTAAAAAAGTTAAGCTTATATGGAAATTTTTACTACAAAATTCCCTTGTTTTCTTTGTGTATTTACTTTTTAATTAAAACAAAGATCAAATATTTATTTCTTTATTGATTTTTATTGGAATCTTGTACAATATATTGGGAATGAAATTTTAAACTGGTATGAGTTTTCTTTTTCATAATGAGTTCGGGGAATCTGAAAGATTAAAGGCCATGAAGAGTAGAAAATATTTCAAAATACTTAAAACACAGTGTAGCCTTTTTTCAATAATTTTTTACAACGTATACTTCTTTCATGTTATGTAAGAATATATTATTTAAACAAACCAAATGTTATTTCTTTAAATACGACTTCAATTAAAGTGAACTACTTATAAAGTAGTGAAACAAGTATTGCAGTTGCTGTTTCAACAAAAAATCAATAATTAAATGTTAAAAAACTGGGCGAAGCTTCGAAAACTATGTTTTCAACGTTAGCTGAAGCTTATCAAGCATTTTCTGCTGCCGGATTGTTTATAACACTTGCAACTAGGTTGAGTGATAAGAGGATGAGATTGCTCGCATTTACTTAAATTATACTTAAGAATTGAAAAGTAATATTTTATTCGTATTTTAAAACTAGTATAAAGAAATATAATTTTTGGACTTAATGAATATTCTTATTTCGTGTATATATATAATAATTATTGATATCATTCAAAAGTAACCAGATTTTAGTTTTTTCGAAATTTTGATGCACAACCAAAAACCCAGGATTTCCTAGAAACTACCGGAAGGGGGAAAAAGACAGATAAATCAGAAAACTCAATTTAGAGTTAATGCATTCGTGTGGTTTCTGTCAAATTAACTCACCCATCTGCACAGTGAAGCTTAAAAACGCGATTCATGAGTCCACACTACTTTTTACCGTCCAGTCCTTATGCATATGAGTGAATTTTAGATGCTTTTCTAGTTCATGGAAGACATCAACAATATTAACATTAACCTTCGGTTTCTATAACCAATACGAGGCCGTGGTAGCCTAGTCGTCAAGGTAACGGGCTCGTGGCCGGTGTGTTGTAAGTTCGAGCCAAGTACTGCTGAAGACCCGCTGTGTAGGGAAGCGATACTCGTTAAATCTGTCGAGAGCTCATACGCCCTCCTGTTGGTATGGTGTGGTAGTTAGGAAGGAGGGGGGGGGGCGGTCAGCTCAGGTGCCATCCTCGTCATTTGAACATGGTTCGAAATTACGAGGTCTGTCACCAAAAGCCTTCGAGTAGCTTAATAATGTGACGTTAATATTCACTCATTTATTCTTTCATTCCATAACCAATACGATATACAGCAAGCGAAACCTTCACTATGGACGTTGAGGCAATCCTTGATTATGATTTGCTGCAATTTATTGTCTATTACATTTCTGTTTTGCTTTATAATCCAGAAGATTTCATTCAAGCCCATTTTCTCCCCCACTTCTGACTTTCTAGATGGCCGCGGTAGCCGAGTGGTCAAGGTATCGGACCGTGGCTTGTCTTGTCACGAGTTCGAGCCCAGTACCACTAGACCCGCCGTGTAGGGCAGCGATGCACGTTAAATCTGTCGAGAGCTGAAACGTCCTCCCGTTGGTGTGGTGTGGTATTTAGGAGAGGGGGGTGCCAGCTCAGGTGTCGTCCACGTCACTTGACCATGGTTCAAAATTACGTGGTCCGTCGCCAAAAGCCCTCGTGTAGCTGAACAGTGCGACGTTAATATTCAATCAATCAATCTGACTTTCTAGGCCTTATACACAATTTCACTGCAGAACGTCGTAAATATTTAAAAAATACACCTGGTTTCTTAATGACGCTGGGGGGTCATAAAAAATTAAAGGTTAATAACTGAAATAAAATGTAGCTGATACTTATATAATTAAAAATTATTAATAAAAATTTGTACAAAAGCGTTAGTTAACGTAAAGTACAGTGTTTGGTAGTTGATTATTCACAAAATATTGAAATTAAAACCAAATGTATTGAAATGGGAAAACGGTGGAAAATTAAATCACCTCTTGTGGAAATTTTTCTTCTTTAAGGTATCCGACGATGTTCGGGACCCTGATTTTGCAAAAGCGCATAAATGGATAATTTTCATGATATTTAGTGTCACTTAGATTAGAATACATATGTACAATTATTTTAAGGACATTTTGACAAAAAAAATATTTGAATACAATATTTTGGCAAAAAATTAACTTAGAATAATTTTTTTTCAAAATGTTCTTTTGTGAAAAATGCTTCTATTATAATAATATTTTGCCTGTATATAGCTCAGGCCTCTCTACAGAGGCTCAATTAGAATTTTAGAAATATATAACTTAGAAGTGGGTTTATCCATATTTTACGACAACAGAGGGGAGCAATTTTAAGAATAAAACGCCGGTAATTATTTCAATGGGTTGTAACTCTGAAAATAATGTGAATTTTTCAAAAATCATAGTTCAGCCTCTGAAAAGAGGTCTGAGTTATATACAGGCAAAATATTATTATAATAGAAGCATTTTTCACAAAAGGAGAACATTTTGAAAAAAGATTATTCTGTTAATTTTTTGCCAAAATATTGCATTTAAGTAATTTATTTTGTCAAAATGTCCTTAAAACAATTTTATACATGCATTCTTATCTAAGTGACACTAAATACCATGAAAATTATCCATTTATGCGCTTTTTTAAAATCACGGTTCCGAACGCGTAGTCAGATACCTTATTACCGTGTATGGTCACTTCAGGCAGGTGCGCATATCTTGAATCTTGATTTCATAGGTTTACTATGAATTTTAAGCAAAGTATTGATCATGTCTTGTGGAGAAAAATGCACTTTTCAGTTCTTGGGGGTCTGGGGAGGAATTTGGTGTAATGAAATTTGCCGCCATAAGACATTTGATACGTGTTCAATCGGATTTACATCGGTTGAGTAAGGTGGCCAATGCATTTGAGTGATATCTTCTCTTTGCATGCATTCTGAAACCACATATGCTCAGTGCTTCCAAGCATTACCATCCATTAACAAAAACTCTGGGCCAATAGTAACTTGTGGCATTAATTATGCAGTCTAACTTGGGGTTCCAATATCTTCTTCCAGAACTTATTCCAATATCTTTTCCTTTCAGAAATTCCTTGAAAGATTGGTAGCCTGGTGAGACCATTTGTCATGATTCCTTCTCAAATTATCAAATTGCAGGAGCGAAAAGGAGATATTTCACTGACTAGGAAAGGCACAAACTATGTGCCTTTTCCTTTTTTTAGATCAAAACACGTCTAGAATCAGTGTATTCGGACTATATATTGACTTATTAGTAAAAGTACTCGGAGCCAGTTTTCTTGGCTCCATAACGACGGTATTAGATTTTAACTATCAAACTTAAAAAAAAAGTACTAAACACACATTTTAAACCGTTTTAGGTGGCCGCGGTAGCCGAGTGGTATAGGTATTGGATCATGGCTTGCCTTGTCACGAGTTCGAGCCCAGTACCACTAAAGACCCACCGTGTAAGGCAGCGACGCACGTTAAATCTATCGAGAGCTGAAACGTCTTCCCGTTGGTGTGGTGTGGTAGTTAGGAGAGGGGGTGCCAGATCAGGTGTAGGTGTCGTCCACATCACTTGACCATGATTCAAAATTATGTGGTCCGTCACCAAAAGCTCTCGTGCGACGTTAATACTCAATCAATCAATAAACCGTTCTATAGTATAATAACAATAATGATGATACAAGTTCCAGAAACTCGGTTGTAAATAATGATAAATCAAATTTTTTCTGTAGAATAGCTTTTTTTCTTTCACTAAGTAGCTAAAAGAGGAAAAAGTTCGGCAAAAATTATTTTTAGACAGTGTTCTTTGTTTGCATTATTTTTAATATGATCAGCTTAATTAAGTACCACAAGCAACCGTTTATGTTATTAAAAACCGAGAAAAAGACTTGGAGCTCTTTTAGTACATTCTTGAAAAATAAAAATACAATCAAATAATTAAGCCATTGTTTGCTTAAGAATTTGGTGTGTAGTGATTTTAATATACATACGGTATTCTTTAAATTTTTATAGTATACTGTAATCCTGATCTATATAATAGCTTGAAAAATATTGAGATAATAGTGCTTAGAAAATTTCTATTAAATTATGTTCTTTAGAGGATAATGGAAAACTAAAGAGAAATTTAACTTTTAAATATTACTGAATTATAAAACAAGATTTTAAGTAGTTTCTATAAAATGTGTTATTTGTAATCAACTTTAAGATTTATGAGAACATTTTCATTGCTGAATTTTATATACATCAATGTATTTTTGTATTAGCTTATAAGTATTTAGAGAAAAAGGAAATGATTTGTTGTCGTGTGTTTTAACCTGGGATACATATGAAAGACGAGAGATGGATGAACAGAAACATACAATGAAAGCACAGAAGAATATAGACTTTTTTAAAATTTTTGTTACAAACGATGATTCCAGCAAAGAACAGAAGGAGAGCACTACTTTGGCTTCGAGAAGGGAATCATTTCAGGCGAAAGTTCGAGTTATTTCCCCGAAGATACTTCCATGCCTTATTCGGGATACGAACCCGAGTCCACTCGATAACAAGTTGAGGGTCATAACCACCATACTGGATGTGCGACGAAGAAATGACTTAGTGAAATGAATTAAAATACAAGTAAATGCTTTTCAAAATTAAATATTTGGTTCTTTCCATAAAATCTATTTTTTTAATAACTTAAACTTAACTCAGTGGAGCAACAGTTCATGAGGGCCATGGTCTACTCAGTCCAACTCAGCATACGTGACCTTGGGCCCTGAGATGTATGAACAGATGTTCCGGTCAGGTGGTCAGTCTGAAGCGAAACCCCCAGTGTAAAGTTCCCGAGCAAGCTTTGTACTCATTTATCGACTCACTGAAGGGATGAAAGTTTGGGTCAAACTTGCCCAGCCCGGGGTTTGAACCTCGGACCTGTGATGTAGAAGCGCGATGCACTAACCACTCAGCCACTGGACTATTTTCATTAACACAGTGCTTCTCAAACTTCCATTACTGGTGACCCAATTTTCAATCATAATTTTTATCGCATCCCCCAAAAAATAATAATGTATTGAATACAATACTAATGCACTTTGGCGCTAAAGCTACAATACGATCAGAATTATAAATCGTACAAATTAACAAGATAAGTATTAAATTTTGTTTATGTTACTTTTAAGTAATATATAGTATTTTATATAAGCAAATTATATATATATTTTTAAGTAATAGGATTAATGTTATGTTATTTTTCCTTTCTCTAATTTTTAAATTGGAACAGATTACAAAATTATATTTAAATAAAGATTTATTTCCTCCATCATCCATTTCTAAAAGTACAAATGTCATTAGAACAAGTAATATAAAAAATAAATTTTTAAGTCAATTCCTACTTAGGCCAACAAAGAAAAATTTATTTTTGTTACTTTTTATTAAATAGTTACAGTTAATACAAATATGTATATACATATGACACAATCACAATGTTAAGCGACAAAATAGAAAGCGATTTTCCTTGCAATTTTTCATTTTACTTTCTATATAGGGTATTGGACTATTTTTATTGTTTGTTACTATTTATACATTAATTAAATTTAATTATTGTAAGAAAATAATATAGTAAAGAAGAAATCACACACAGTCTCAGAAATTAGGCCATCTCAGATGGAATTCGAACCCCCGCCCATCAGATTAGAAGTCCAGCGCGTTTTCCATTGCGTTACAGGGGACAACACGAAAAAAATTTTCCTTTCTATAAATGCTGTTGGACTATAACTTTTGTTTGTTACTATTTATTCATTTTTTAAAATTTAATTAATGAATTAAAATTTGAAAGAACTGTATTAAAATGAAGCGTCATACACTACTAGTTTAAAAAATGTATTTGAACTTGAATAAATGAATATAAAGTATTTTATCAACGATTGAAAATTTTAACAAGATATATATATATATATATATATCTTGTTAAGTACACACAACAATGCATACAAAATGTAAAAAGATTTTTTTTAAAATGAATGCTTCTATTATAAATAGTTTAAAACGAACTGTAATTTTAAGCCACACAGAATTAGTTTTTAGAATTAATGTTAAATAAGGAAAATAATGTAAAATTCCAATGAAGAATAATTCTGTTATTTTTAATATTAAGGCGAGAAACCTTCAAAATGTTTTAGCCCAGGAGCAAACGCGCACTCGACATTAAATTTAATTGGCCGCGCGGTGTGACTGAGTCACTGCAATTCTTTTTTTATAATTATTTTTACTATACATGATAAAAATCACAATTCCAATGAATAATTTAATTAAGAGAAAATATACTTACCTACTTTCAAGGACTTTTAAATTTTTCTTTAATAATTTGTGAAAAAATCCAATAAAACTAAAGAAAATGTTCCAAATGTGCGTGACCTTAATGAAGGACATAAATCACAGACACTTTTCGCTAACAATACAGGAACGTTATTTGCCAGAAAAACTGTCATATTTTGTTCACGTTATTGTAGTTTTGCTGTCCTTTGAAAATCTACAAACAGCTTGTTGAACCTTTTCTTGCTTGTGTCTTTTTGACATAATGAAGTTTTATATTTATGGCTTCATAGTTTTCTTGATAGAGTTCTTTAGGCAGCATTTGAAAATTTCAATTCAACTCAAACGTTTCATGTCTATCACTTTTCTCTTATTTAATTTCGCTATCATGGTTTATATGCATTATTTCAGCGGGTTCTTTAATTGCTTGATCAGTTTCAACTTCCTTCAATAGAGATCACAGATGCCCATTTTTTTTTATATTCTGCTCATTTACATTTTTAAACCATAATAAGTCGTACAAAACAGCAATCAAAACGACAAAGTTATACATAGGGGAAATTGTAGCATGTTCATAGAAAATATTTTTGAACAAAAGTGGTCACGCAGGGAACTCGATCAAAACCTTGATTGTAAAAAACGTTTGCCACTCTGAAAAAAAAGAGACAAAATATGTGACAAATTCATTTTAGTTCCCATTAAGACTCTTTAATAGGAGGATACTGTCAAGGTCACTGTCAATGAATAAACAGTTTTCCCAGAATTAACAATTTCGTGAGCCTGGGGTGACTCTGCGCCTCATGCGACCACTCGCATGTTAAAAGTGTATTCAATATAAAAACATCGATGTCAGTTCTAAGAAATAATTGTGTAAAACGTTTTTCATTATGCATTATATGTTTCAGAATACTCATAAAAATACACATCTTCACCAAATAATCCTTCAAAGTGCTCAATATATACTTATCCATATATCATAAAACTTATTCACAAGGGGAAAAAAGCAACAGAAAAATATTGTTTACAACTTTCCTAAAAGAAAAAGAGACGGAGTTAAATATACTAGTAAGTTTGAAGGTCAAATAGATGGTAATCAAAAGCAGTATTTTAGGGGTTAAAAGAAACGTAATATAAAAAAAAAATCTCTCATCGTGGGATTGCAGCAAAGGAAACAAAATGTCTTTTTTTATTTGGTTATAGGATCAAAGATAGCTAATGAGCGTTTGAAGAGGAATCTTTTATTTTTGACGATGAAAGAACACCAGATGATATATATAAATTTCTCAGTGTAATGTGTATTTTTTATTATGTCAGAAAGCATTTTGTTTCACTTCACTCCAAAATATTATTTTTTTAAACCTTTTATTTTCAATATGCTTGCAAGGTTATCGCGCCTCCCCCACAGTTTGAGAAGCGCTGCATTAACAGGTTTACGAAATAATACGAAAAATTATAGCTTGTTTCCATAATGTGCTACACGATAAATGAAATAAGAATATATCACAAGAAGTCATATACATATTTCTTACAGTTATAAACGTATATACTCTTAAATGTATATAATAAAGTATTTTGTCCTTTTAAAAACAAAAGAAATAATACATCCTGAGTTTGAGAAAATTATTACTTTAGACCAAACAATATCCATCTTCAATTGTAAAGCATTGAAGAATTGACTTTTTCCATTGTCAGATAACTGATATAAAAAGAACGAAACATTCCACTTCTTTTTATGCCCTAAAAACAAGACCAATAGTTAGCGAAAGAAAAGAGAAATTCAACAAAATTTTTATAGAAAAATAAGCTATAAATTGTTCTTGGATGTGTACAATGAACGTTTGCTAAAATTTTGTTTCCCGTGTAAAAACAGTTTAATCGATTAATTTTTGTTCTTTAAAAATTATTAAACAAATTGAAATTTTATTTGAAGCAAAGATAGTTTTTACGTAAAATGTTATAAACATTTGCAGAATTCAAAAGCACAAAGATGCTTTAAAAATGGTGCAATTTTGATCAAATCGATTGTTATTGACACTAGAATCGTATTTGTAAAAGATAAAATAATTCTTAAATTAATATTTTAAACTCTTCATTTTCCAACAATTTTTTTGAATTGAGTGTACAAGTAAGTTTTAAAGGATTTGCAGAATAGGGCTTTCCTAGAATTAAATCTCAGCTGACAATAACTTTCATGTTAATGTGTCACCATTAACTATTAGTTACCAGTAAGTCTTGTTTTGTCAAAGTGTAAGCAACATAGCTTCTTTGAGCTCAAAATTTGTTACCTTTTGTGCCAACAAAACGCAATTTGTAGAATGCTTTACTTTTCTTATTACATTTGAAGAAATAAGCAGCTGAAGTTCATTAATTGTTGGGAGGGAAACCATACTCCATCAATTTCAACAGTGAGTACAAGTTTAGACGATTAAAAAATGACGGTTTTCATACGGAGGATAAGAAACTTGAAGAAAAACTTGAGGATATTCTTGCAGAGCAACTAAGTGGTTGCTACCGTTCTGATAAAACAGTTGTACCAGTAAAGCTCGATCATTTTTTTTTGTAAGGGCATGATTAACGATGACAAACACACGCTGAATGATTCTCCGGCTATGACTGCAAGTTTATCTAGTGATTTTACGGATTTGCGTAAGGATTAATCGATAAAAGCCAACTGGTGATCAAAATTTGGCCTAATTTTTTTTATTGTAGAAATCTTTTCCTTTGGTTCATGTAGCATATACTCCATCAAAAACTGAAAAGTAGAACAGGTTTTACCGGCCTCTGAATAGTGTAACATTAATTGTATAACCACCCAGTACATCAGGGAGCTCAGTACATTTAAAATTGTATATCTTATGAAGAGTCCTTATGATAGTTTATTATCAAGACAGTATTTTTATATTGCTGAAGAAGATCCTATAACATTTCCTGCAGATAAAATGGTTGTCTATTGAAAGTATGTAGCCGAATGTGGAATAAGACTGCTCTATAGAACTTCTATTGATTGTAAATGTTTTTGATATTTATTGTAGCAAAAATTCATAAAACAGACTTTTGCTTTACATTTTAAGATGATTTGCACAATATTTAATTGTTTTTACCTTAGTTTATAATTTTTAAGAGTTTTATTATGGTATCCGACTAAGTTCGGAAACGTGATTTTAAAAAGGCGCATAAATGAATAATTTTCATGATATTTAGTGTCACTTAGATCAGAATACATATGTAAAATTGTTTTAAGGACATTTTGACAAAAGAAATTATTTAAATTCAATATTTCGGCAAAAAATTAACTTAGAATAACATTTTTTTTAAAATGTTCTCCTTTTGTAAAAAAATGCTTCTATTATAATAATATTTTGCCTGTGTATAGCTGAAATATCTGTAAAGAGGCTCAACTATGATTTTTGAAAAGTTCACATTATTTTCAAAGTTACAACCATTTGAAATAACTATCGGCGTTTTTTTCTTAAAATTTCTCCCCTCTGGTGTCGTAAAACAGGGATAAATCCACTTCTAAGTTATATATTTCAAAAATTCTAGTTGAGCCTCTGTACAGAGGTCTGAGCTATATACAGGCAAAATATTATTATAATAGAAGCATGTTTCACAAAAGGAGAATATTTTGAAAATGGGTCATTCTATGTTTATTTTTTGTCAAAATATTTTACTTAAATAATTTTTTATTGTAATACTATTCTTAAAACAATTTTATATACATTTTCTAATCTCAGTGAAATTAATATCATAAATATTATCCATTTATACGCTTTTGCAAAATCACGGTTCCGAACGTAGTCGGATACCTTAAAACAAAATGATTATGCAAGGAAATGTGAAATGCATAAGTAAAATTTATTATTCATTACTATTTACCAGAGAGTATTTAAAAAATATTTTTGAAATTTTACAAGCTGATGTATGATATTCAAAGTAGAGAGAGAGAGAGAGAAAATTAAAAACAGATATTTTGGTATAATAATTTGGAGTGAAACGATATTTAAAAGCAAATTTGTTGTTCTAGTATTAAAGAAACAATTTTTTTAAAAAAAATTTCAAAGAATGTATTGTATGAGATGTGTAAATTGTATGTATTGTATTAAGAAATTTTTAAAAGCCTAAAATGTTTTTTATTTATTGAAAAAATAGAAATTACAATTACTTAATATGTAATTTAATGAAAAGTCTTAAAAGCTTTTTAAATAATGATTATTTTTAGCTATGTTTTAAGTAAAATAATTGAGAAAAGTGTAATATTGTTTTTATGAACTTTTTAAAATAGATAGAAATGCTATAAAATTTTTACCAAAGTGAGACAAATGATCAAAAAATAACTGTAGAGTGTAAAATTTTTAAAAACCGAAAAGATGAATCATTTTAATATGATTCTAACATGATCATTTTAAAATGATTAGACGATAAAATTTCGGTTACTTCATGTATTAAAAGTTTAATTTGACGTAATTTTTATAAATGAACTAATTAAAAAAATCCTCAAATTATGTTGTAAAAATGATAAAAAGCTATTTTGAAAGAATTTTTGGTAAAAATATTGGAAGTGGAAACTTTTCGTTAAACAAATTTTACATGTTGCAAAATATGTTCGAACAAGAGTGTTTCTTTGAAACTTTTCGTGTTAGGAAACTTTTATTAAACAGAATTGATATCTTAGAAGATTGTAATTTCTAGATTAATGAATATAAGGAGGGGGAAATATTTAGAAAAGCCGTGTTTAAAAAGTTGATTTAATTAACTATAATTTTGAAGGTAGTCAAATTTTATTAAAATTAAGAAAAACTTTTTGACACAATAGTTAAAAAATTAGTTTGATGAATTATACGTCTCAAACAAAATTGAGCAAGCGTATCAAATTATTTTTCTAATAAAATTAAGTAATAATAATTTTCAACATTATCAAATATTGGAGGTTTTTGCTTATAATCACATTATTAAAGTTATTTATAGAATAGATTAAAGCCTCAAGCAAAATGTACGAAGATTCAACGTAGAAAAAAAAAGATAACTAAATATTTCTCAGTATTATTTCATGATATTAAGTTTTTATTTCTTTAAGCAGAGTCTCTTTTTACACACAAATAAATTCATATTTTTTTGTTCTAATTGAGGAAAATAGCTATTCTCCGGGCAAAAAAAATCCATAACGAAGATTAAAAGAATTAATAAAATGAACTTTAGAACTGTGTAACTAATTATTGGAGGTATCATGACATTTGTTAGCATTTGTGTGATATTCAAGTTGTGAGTTGTTGTTTAATTAATAATTTTTTTTTTAGTTTAAAACAATTAGTTTTTGCAAAGTTTTTTTATACTTGTGTTGCAGTTTCAGAAGATGCATGATGTATGTAAGGAATTAGAAGCATGTATTGTAGTAAAATTAATTAACAGAAAATTTTCATGTAATTATTTTAACAAATAGTTGTCTATAATTTGACTTTTGTACCAGAGCACATACATGCATGCACATATATTATTATTATTATTATTTTCGCAGTTGACTAACAACAAATTGCGGACTGCTGCAATTGCAAAAAATTAAATAACTTTTTTTTTACAAAACGTAATTTTTTATAATAAAAACTATTAATTTTATTTCTCAGATTACACTTACTCAGCACTCCTGTCAGCACTCCTATCCATATTTCTTTCTTTGAGTCTGTTAAAATGATTTCTACCAATCTGAAATTTAAAAAAAAAATCCGTCTATACTACAGAAAAACTAATATAATTTAACATGAAGAAATTTCATTTTTTTGTATTTAAAATTCTTCGGAGAATCAAGACAACCTCTCAACGTTAACGTCCCCAAGTTAAATGGCTTATTTATGTAATAAAAAACATTTTAGATACTTGACATTTTTTTTATTTTAAACGCTTGTTCCTTCTTCAATAAACTTAAATAAATGGGTACTTAATTTTTCTGACCTTTTTGTCCCTTTATTTTACAAGATAATAAAATGCCCCCTCTATAAACGTGATGAACATTTATAAGTTTAAGAAAAATTCATTACAGTTATTAACATATTCTATTTTTTTAACTTTAAAATGACTTGAGAAGTTTATATTTAAATAAAAATATGGTCCCTCAACAAAGTGTGGCATACTAAAATATTCTCATTATTATCCATCTACTGTTATATTAATTTCATAATTTTTGCCTGCAAGACATTTACTTTTTTGATGATAAGCTATTATTTTCCCTAATTCTTTGAATCGACACACACGCGTACATGCGCACACAAGTATTAAAAAATTGATAAGAACTCAGAGATGAGTTTTTGTTATTAAATATTTTAAAGTCCCTCATGGCCCGATTGAACGTGAATGTTTCTGTAATTATTAAATTTTTTAGGTCAAATAATAATATTTTCTTCATGCTTATGTGTGTTTTTTATTCAATGAGTTACTGAAAATGTTTTTGTTTGCTATTTGAGTTATAACTGAAAAGGACAAGAATAAATAATTTGACAGGAGTATTTTAGTCTTTACAAACATTTTAATTTCCGAATGTTTGTTATCAAGTGTAATAAGCAAAAATCTAGAATTTTACATTTAAAAAGGACTTTTAAAAGGTACATGAAATTAAAGATAACAGCCAAATATCAATGAAAGCATTAAAGTTAAACATTTCTATCTAAGAATATATCCCCATCCCCAAATATTTGCTGGAGGTGGGAATGGATTATCGTCATTTTCCACAAAATGCAACTACCATTACAGCAGCTAAATTTTTCCATTTATAAATAAGCTTAGTTGGATAATTCATATTAACTTGGTTTTTATATCTAGATAGTCTTTTAGACAGAGCAGCTGAGAAGCAATAACTAAGGTCAATTTTAGAAAATTAATTTATTTACGGTTGTAAGATTTTATTCTTATAAGACCAAAAAAAATTGTATTCATGCAATTTTTTTTATATATATAAATTTAAAAATACATCTTCCCTGTTGAATTTTTCCTTCATTAGTTTTACTTGTGCAAAACCAAAAGCTCTATTCTTATATTCAAATTGACATTTCTTCGTATGCATTTATCTATAACGAACAATTTTCTATTTGAGATAATGATACCTGATTATCCTTCTCGTTTGCTCATGATAAAGAATTGATTACTAGAATAATTCGGAAATTGATTGTCTTTATTTCATACTTGCTATTTTATTCATGAACTAAATTACAAATTTATT